>RJWJ010047519.1:0-10933 GCA_004363605.1 Indri indri
GGTGTATCTGCACAGCCAAGACCCGCCTGACAAGTCCGCTTCTCCACGAAAGCTTTCCTTGATCAAGCCTCCCCTATATTTTGTTTCTTTAAAATTATAAGCTTTTACAAAACATTATAAAAAAAACTTGGAAAGGTCCTAGAAGTAAAAATAATTTTTAAGAATCCCACGTAAATCCAGCCCCACCACCACAACTGTTCCTGGCATCAGGGAGCATATTTCCTTCTTCTCTTCTCCTCTCTGTATTATTGACGTGGCTGTCTAGCTGAGGGACAATTCTGCATCCTGCTTTCTCAGGCATGGCCCACATGTTGTAAGTTTTGCAAGAGGGTTTTTAAAGGCTGCAGAAGATTCCATTAAAGGAATAAACCGTGATTTATTCGCCCACTCACATTTAGCTTGTGTCCACTTTTTTAGTATATAAATAACTCTGATGTACACGTTTTTACATCGAGCGTTGTCTGAATTCTGAGCTTATGTTCCTAGGATAGCACCTCAGGAAGGCGGGCCCCGCCCTGCGCCCAGCCACATCCTCCCCATCCCCAGGTGGAGAAGCCCCCTCCATGCCCACAGCCCCCCAGCTGGCTTGGAGCGGCTGCAGGAACCCCTCAGCAGCATGTAGTTATTCAAACCCTTACTGCCAGGCCCCCGCCCCCTGCTGGCACCTGCAGCTGGCATGGTGAGGAGCACAGAGAAGGAACAAGTCCCAGTGCTGAGAACTCGCAATCCAGTGAGAGAAAGAGAGGCCAGCCAAGAGCTGGGCCATGCTGAGACACTGCATGACGGAGCAGCAAGAAGTGCTCACTGTGGGGGCCAGGAGAGGGGCCTGTACTCAGTGCAGGTGTGGGAATGGCGACGGGGCGGCCTTTCTGGAGGAAAAGACATCTTTCTCTATTCCAATCCTGTTCTTAAGGCTGTGATTTGCCTTTAAGCCAAGCTTTTGCTTTATCTTACATTTTTGGATGTGCGGGGCCACCCGAGCTGAGTCTTACCAGGCTGTGATAAGCCTGGTGGCCCTGGGTCCCTGCCCCCTGGTCTATCTGTGGTGGACGTGAGCACTTCCTATGGTGCCTGGCACACAGCAGGCAGCAGGAAGGTAGGCTCTTCTTTCTCCTAGCTGCTCTGTTCTGCTGCGCCCAGGAGCTAGGATCAGAGGGACCTGAGCTTGGTCACTTCTATCTGGGGGGCCCCAGGCATGTGACTACACCTCCAGAGCCTCAGTTTCTTTATCTGTAAAATGGAGCTGATGTCAATGCTAATGGTTGTGATGAGATGACATAACTGCTGTGCTACACAGCCCTGTGGGCCACAGTGCACACGAGAGATGTATGTTCTGGTTCTAGAAACATTGCCCTAGAAAAGCTCAGTCACAGCATCATCTCATTCCCTTCTTAATGCATAGCAAGCATCCGAGGGACTTTCATTTTGAGGCCCAGTGCCGGCAGGACGGCGGCTTCCATCTGAAGCCTTGGTTTCCCTTCTGTGACAGGTGTGTGGCCTGACACAGGGAGGCACCCATCATTCCTCTGCCCCACCCAGGCCGGAGCTCAGCAAATGTTTCCTGAACAGTGAACCGAACCAGGCCTGGTCTGAACCTCTTGAATAAAATGGGGGAAGATGAAGAGAGCAGGTGTCGACTTGGCCTCGGTTGCTGGTTCCATTAAAGGAAAGATACGATTATGTGCAAAATCAGTGAAGGGTGGCTGGCTCATTACCTCTCTGCTCTCCTTTTTTTTTTTTTTGTTTTTGCAGAGAACTGTGTGGGCTGCTGGGGCAGCTAAGGACTGGTCTGTGGGCTCATGTGCAGAGCTGCCCCCAGCCTGGATGTTTAACCCTTCCCTAGCCCCGGCTTGGCACGGCCCCCAGGGAGGACAAGGCCGATGAAGGCGCAGAGCCAGCTCTCCCTGTGAACGCTTCTGGTGGAATCTTTCCTTGCCATTATCTCTCTAGGAGGAGGACAGGGACTTGTGGCCTCCAGGTCAGGCCAAGGCAGCTGGGGTTATGGACAGAGAGACACCCTGGCCTCATAGGAGGCCAGGCTGGGGTCTCAGCTGTGCCTCTGACCATTGCTCATCCAGGGAGAGGCCCCCTGCCAAGCTGAGCCTCCTTTATCTAATCTTCAAAACTGGGATAATGATCCCAACCTCCTAGGTTAGGGAGCAGAGAGGACCCAGCCAGGCAGTCCCTGCCCTGGTCCAGGGAGAGCGCTCGTGCCATGGGCTGCCATGCGTAGCTGTAACCGCAGAAGGAAGGCTTTGCTCTAGAAGGGCCGGCTGTACCTGCCCTGCTCTCTGTTGTGTCCACTGTCTTAGGGTGACTGACCATCCCAGTCTTCCTGGGGCTGTCTTGGTTTTAGCACTGAAAGTCCTGCATCTCAGGAAATCCTCAGTGCCAGGCACACTGGGACAGTAGGTCATGCCACCCCAGTGCCTGCCCCCACACTGACCCCCTGCCAGATTCACGAAGTTCTGTGCTCAACAAGCGGCTATTTTCTTTCTCCCTCCTCGGTCGGGGCAGCTCTGGCAGCTCCAGCATCACAGATCCCATAGTGGGGTGGAGCGCAGGTCTGTTTTTTCTTTCTTTTGGAGAGTATTAAGCTTCCTGAATTTAAAAGCATGCCATTACCTGCCTCTCCTGGGATCCTGGGGTGCTGTTTAGGAAATACGGTGAAAACGAACCTGATGATAATAGTGACGGTGATGGTGATGATTACAGCTGCCCTGGACTGAGAACACATAACCACATGGCAGGGCTGTGCTCAGGTCGGATCTGCAACCCCATCAGTGCTAATGTCCTAACACATCCACTGCTGGCAATTCACTCTGTCCCATCCTGGGGGGAGGGAGAAAGTGGCCTCATTTCTGTAGGGCCCTCTCTGGCATGGACACCCTGCTGAGCAAGGCTGCATGGAGCAGCAGGGACCAGAGAGAAGCTCGGGCTGCACACTGTCAGGTCACAGCTAGGCATAAACAATGGGACAAATGCCTTAAAGACAAGCTGTTTTGGAGCAGTTTCTAAATTGCCACTGAGGACTAAGAACCACATGTAAAAGCAAGGGCTCTGCTAGGAGGTCAGCCTGGCCCTGGGGCCCTGCAGGCTGGCTCCCCTGCTTGGCTCCCCCAGCAGCCAGCCCACCTGAGCTCCCAGGGCAGGCCCCATGGGGACGGAGCAGGCAGCCTGCTTCCCAAGCAACGCCAGGGGAGCACCAGACCCGGTCCCTTCAGGCTCCCTGTCATCCTCCGTCTCCCGGTCCATCCAGTGACTGGCCATAAGATGCTCCAGCCTCTCTTCCCCTCCCCCAGCTGGGATGGGGCAGACTCGTGCCCGTTTCGGAGGCAGCAGAGTGGAGCGGCTGGTAGCACGGGCTCTGGGCTCCTCATTGGACCGTCTTGGGTTTGAGTCATTTCTCCGCGACTCCCCACTCCTCTGAGCCTCAGTTTCCTCATCTCTAGACAGGATGAGACTGGAACCGTGTCAAGTGGGGCTTTGGGAGGGGACCCTCGACCTCACCACCATCGCCCCACACCTTCCCCAGTGGGTGGGGGATCCGCAGGAGCAGCCGGACAAGACCAGAGCCTAGAAGGGGGACACTCTGCACCTACGCAGCTTCTCTGGGCCCTTCCTTACCCACAGGGTGACTGAGTGTAGACGGAGCTCTGAGCGGAATGCAGTGAGAGGACAGATGCAGCAGGGACACGTCCTTTCAGCCTTTCCGGAGCCATGTGCCAGGCAGGTGGCTTCTGCCCATTGTGACCGTGATGAACACAGACCCACAGGCTCTGAGCACACAGGCAGGCCTCCCTGCCTGGACCTGGAGGAGGCAGCCCAGGCAGGGAAAGTGACTGCCGATCCCAGCCTGGACCCATCTCACGACCTCCAGGCAGGGGCGACCTCATGAGGGAATCCCGGATTCTCGGGAACACGGGGAGTCGTGAATGACAGACAGAATGCCTGAGGGTCAAAACTTGGCCTGAAAAGCTTCCTGAACCTCCTGATTCCTCTTTCCCACCAGAGGCGGGGGCACAGCAGACAGAAGAACACCGCCCCAACCTGTGACTACGTCCCCTCACATGGCGAAAGGGACTTGGCAGATGTAATGAAATTAAGGAAGGACCTTGAGGTTGGGAGAGCATCAGGTGGCCCCAATGTCATCACAATGTCCTTATAAGGGAAGAGGGGGGCAGGAGACAGAGCCAGAGCCAGAGCAGGTGAGGTGACAACAGAGGCGGAGGCAGGGTGGAAGGTGCTCCGCTGCTGGCTGAAGACGGAGGAAGGCCAAGGAGTGAGGCAGGTCCTCCCCGGAGCCCCTGGGAGGAAGGCAGCCTGCTGACCTTTCCGACTCTGGCCTCCAGACCTTAAGGTAGGAAATGTGTGTAGTTTTAAGCCACTAAGTTTGTGGTCACTTGTTAGAGCCCCACACCAGTGCGGTTGGGGACACCGGGGCCCCATATGCTCAGAGGCCCTGCCTGAGTGGGGACCGAGCCTAAGGGCAGGCAGGTGTGGTCTGGCAGCCCAGCAGTCTCCAGAAGGTGCTCACACTCCTGCAGCCTCAGTTTCCTCATCTGGAATGGCAGCACCTCCCTCATGAGGCTGTTGCTAAGTGTCGGATCCTAGGTGAAAGGGCCAGACAGAGAGATGCCCTGGGACTGTCAGCTGCTGCCTGCCCCAGCTTCTGAGATCCAACACACCCCAGGCTGGGAGCGCATCATTCATCTATTTCACAAGCATCTGAGAGGCCCTGGGCTGCCACTTACATTCCTCTGGGCTGACATCTCTGCCCAGGCATCTGACGGGTGTCTCACACTTCACTTGGCCAAATGGGACCCTCTGCTTTCTCCTGAGCCCCTCTGCCCCAGTTTCCCCCCCAGAGTGGCTCTACCACTAGTGGCAGCTCAGGTTGAGTCCCCTCTGCCAGGACCCCCAGCCCCAGCCGCGGCGGGTATGTCCAGTGGTCAGTGCAACTGGTCCTTTTCTCTGCCTCCACCCACCCGCCCTTGCCTGCTGCCCCCTTTCAGGCCTCCCTGCACCCACACCCCCCAATCCAACCCCTCCCGCACACAGCCATGGAGGTGGTATGAAAACGCTAGCAGATGTGTCACTTCCTTGCTGGCCCCTGCTGGCCCATGGCTTCCCTTTACACTCAGAACAAAAGTGAGTCCTGATCAGATCCTGACCCCACTGCAGTCTCTGCAGCCTGCATGGCCTGGAGCCGGTTCCCCTCCAGCACTGGGGTGTTCTCCTTCCCGTACTACCCTTGGTTGTCCCTCCAGCATGTCATTCCTGCCCCAGGGCCTTTGCACCCTCTGCCCTTGCCAGCTGGCCAGCTCCTTCCTGATGGTCATGCCTTGGCCCTCTCCTCCTCTCTGCCCCTACTGATCGCTCTGCCACTCCCTTATATTTTCCCATGGCCCTCAACATCTTATCTGGAGCTACTGCATTTATCCATTCTCCTCAAGAAGCTCCAGGAAAACTGGCACTTGCCTGTCTTCTTCCCCCTGCTGTCTCCAGTATGCAGAACTAGCAAGCACAGGCAGACACTTGCTTTATTTCACATCTGCTGAACCAACGAATGGAGGAATGAGTGAGTGGGCTATGGGGTTGGGTGTCCAGGTTTGAACCCTAGCAAAACTACCTGCTGGCTGAGCCCTGCCTCAATCTATCCCCCTACATGCCATCCATGACACGAGGGGATCCGAGCTGTGTCCCAGAAGTGCCTTCTGAGTAGAGGACTTTAGAACCACCTGCCACGCCCCGCTCTGGGCTCCCCACCCGGAACCATGCTTTCCTGGAGTTTATTTATGTTGGAGAATCTCGTGTTGTAAGAAGTCTCCTGGGAGTGGATCAGTCTCATTTCTCAAAGCATTAAATCAGCCACGGCCCATCTTTTCCCTCCCACCCCCGGCCCCGCTTCTGCTTTACATTTAATACCAGCCAGAGTCACGGACTTAATTGTGTCTGGCCCAGAACTCCTCCCGAAATCACTGCCACGCTCATGCTGCGGCACGTCGACAGGCTCTGGCAGGAACACAGGCTATAAATAGAGGCAGGATGAGGAAGGGCTCACCGGGGCCCACTCTGCTGGGGCCCCTCTGCCAGGGCACGAGGAGAAAGGAAGCACCAGCCAGCCTGCTCTGGGCCAAGGGCGGCCACTGTGGGGCCTGAGAGAATGGGGGCATGTGTGCACCCGGGGCAGGGAGAGACCCGAGGCCCCTGGGAGGTAAAGGGTGTCTCAGGTGGCCCCCACCTGCTGGGCAGCCGCGCCTCATGGTCTCCTAGGAGGGCAGAGAGCACAGGTGCAGCTTTGTCATGTTTGTGTAAGGACACTGAATGATGCGGACAGCGTGCAGCAGGCTGGGGCCTGGTCCTGGAGAGTCTTGGGCGAGGGGAGGGAGACCCAAGGGGGTGTCCCACGTGATGCACTCACTGGGGGCAGTAAGCTTGGGGTGCTCCTGGAGGACAGATGCCTGATGCAGGGCCATCGTCCCCATTCTTGGAAGAGCCATGGAGCCATAGAAGCTGCAGCCCTGCTTCTGGGGCCAGGCCCTGTTCTTCAGCCTGCTCCTCATCTCTCGCTGTCCTGACCTGCTTAGGACTCAGGCTGCCGAGGGCAGACTTGGGGCTAATTCAGGCCTCCTGCTCTGGCTCTGCCAAATGCTGCTTCTACCGCATTCTGCTACATTTAGCGAGGGGCGCCAGGAGGGAGCTGGGTAGACCAGATGCCAAGAGAGACAAAGCCCTGGGCAGCTGCCACATGTATTTCACTCTGCAGCTCCAGGGGTTCCAGCCAGAGGTTTCTGTGACCCCAAGGACCCCGAGGAGAAGGGTGGGGAACATGGGGAAAGGACCTGCTCCAGTGCATGGCACTCCTCACTGTGACTACTCTGGTTGATAACAACCTGTCCCTAGATCAACCCCATTAGGTGGACACTATCCCTGTCCCACTTCATGAGGAAGACACTGAGGAGTGGGGCAGCAAGTGCTGAGCCTCCCTGGAACCCTGGCCTGCAGAGTTGGTCTGTGTTGGTCATTTTCTTCCAGCAGCTTTATTGAGATATAATTCACAGACCACACAAGTCACCCATTTAATGTGTACAGTTCAATGGTTTTTAGCATATCCACAGATATGCGCAACTGCGGTCAGTTTTAGAACATTTTCATCACCTCGAAAAGAAACCCTGCGCCCTTCAGCCATCACGCCCTCCCTCCCAGGTCCTCCCCACTCCAGCCAGGCAGCCGCTCACCTGCTTTCCAGCTCCACCCATCCCCCCCTCCGACTTGCACATGAATAGAACCGCATGGTGTGTGGTCCTCTGTGACTGGCTCCTTCCACTTAGCACATTTCAAGGTTCACCCATGCCGCAGCCTGTGTCAGTGCTCACGTCTTTCCGTGACGGAATGACATTCTGGTGCACAGATACAGCGCATTGTGTTCATCATGCCTCACTTGGCTACTGGGAGTAATGTTACTGTGAACATTCATGGATGAGATTTCGTGTGGACACAGGTTTTCATTTCTCCTGGGTATACAGGTGAGAGAGGAACTGCAGGGTCAAACAGCAACTCTATGAACTGCCACAGGAACTGCCAGACTGCTTTCCATGGTGGCTTCACCACTTCACATTCCCACCAAGCCTGCATGAAGGCTGCGATTTCTCCACACTTTCTACAACACTTATCATTGTCTGTCTTTTTGGTTCTAGCCATCCTCGTGAGGGTGAAGTGGCATCTCACTGTGGTTTTCACTTGCATTTTCTTAATTTAACCATGCCCGGCCAAGCTGCCCAGTGCCCACTGTCCCCCTGGGCAGACAGGCTCCCCTGCACCCCTATTGCTGGGTCAGGTGTCTGGGACGGCCCTATTGTGCTGTTTTCTTTCCTTGTTTCATCCATAAGCCAGAGAACCCTCTGGAACCCCAAGCCCTTATCCTCCATTCTGTAGGAGTTTCCTCACTTTGGAGCCTGGGGCCTGACAGAGGGCTGGGACTCATGCTGGAAATCTCTCCCCTCGAGCATGGCAGAATACAGTTTGCAGAGTCAGGGGCCAGGCATGTCAGGGACCACCAGAGTTGGTCAGGACCCAAACTCTGAGCAAACCACAGACCAAGAGCATGGCCACAGGCAAGAGACAGGATGGACAGACAGACACAGGGGTTAGGGAGCCAAGAAGAAGGGCCAGGTGGAGACCAGACCCCAAGGACCTTCAGCTTTCTTCTAGTTTGGTCTGCAGAATGGGTGGGTGTGGCACCCAGGAGATGTTTGCCAAACACTGTGTCTGTGGGAGGAGAACAGCCCCCACATGCAGGGGTTCGGGGTTAGTGTACAGCAGAGGTTCTAACCCACAGTGGACTTCTCAAGAGACCTGTCTGGCCACATGGGGTCTTAGAGAGACTGATTTCCTCCATTTAGGGTGGTGCTGAGCATGTGTTTCTGGCGTGTTTGTGTCCAGGGCTGCAGGCCCAGTGCACAGGCTCAGAGTGGGCACAGAGGGGCCGGGAGGAGAAGTGGAAGATGGTGGGCGGGGCTTCTCCTGGGCAGAGCCTGCACTGCCGGCATCTAACATGTCCTAAAATATGGACAGGCCCCAGGGTCATGTTCAAATCACTTTTCAGTGGCAAAGAGGAATGACCTGTGGATTTCTTGCCCAACTGACTTATCCAACAGATTGCACATTTCTCCTGCGGGACACACTTCCCAAAGCTGGTAGCTGAAGGTTGATTTTTCCTCCAGAACTCAACATCCTAGCAAGGATGTCTTCCCCTGCCTCGACCCACAGCTTCGCTCTCCTGCCTTTGGTGATGATGGGAAACAGGGAACCAAGCAAACTTTAGAGGCAAATGTCTCATTTGGGATAAAAAATGGGATATACAGACTTAAGAACATGCAGTGGGAATAAATGAGTTCAAGACCTAGGAAGAAAATGAGTCAAGTTTTCAAGGCGCTACCAGGCCTGCTTCAGCTAAAGCATATTTAAATTTTAAATTTCAGAAGACATGCACATTTTTCTAGCTGACATAAATCTTGGGTGGTCCTAAATTTGAGAGCCAAAGTTGATTCAGGCAAGGCCTGGCTTCAGAATTAATCAAGGAGCTTTTTCACTCTCTAGATGAAGCAAAACAAGTTCATATGGGGGAAAAAATAGCCAAGACTTGAGAGAGAGAGTTAAGCTGAGGATTCCCGGGCTGTCAGTCTTCCTTCCTGTTCTTCAACAACACCTGACCAGCCGTCCTGTGAGGGAAGGCCCAGGCAGATCCAGTATAAAACCCTCTAATTTCCACAAAGTGGTGAACTTTCTCTAATGCCAGCGTAGCTAGTTGCTAGGTACACAATCACCCAAGCCGGCATGTTTTCCCTCTTTACTGATGAGAGCCAAGCAACTGACCTTTTCACTTTAGCTGTTAGGAAGCTCAGAAGCAAATATGTGCCAACCTAGAGAGTACAGGGTTGGCCCTCAGTAGCTGGATTGTAGCCCCCACAATCACCACCACACACACGCTCTCGTAGGTAAGTGCACGAGTGTGCACACACACAGCCTCTCGCACAACTGCTCTTCCAAGCCTTGAGCAACTTGCCAACTATGGTTTCCCTTGGCCCAGGTGTTTTACATTTTATTTGCCACTTTGCTGTATATTGAGAGAGTTTGGAAAAGAGGTCGGATGTGTGGATAATGCCTAGGAGTGCGGGTGACAGTTCCATGAGTGAGGGTCTCATGCAAAGAGGTGGTACACAGCCTGGGGAGGTGGGGGTCAAACTGCACCATCCCCTCACACCAGCTGCCCATCACCTCTCCCGTCCCCCACTTCTGCAGCCCCCCTCACTGCTGAGAAGAGGGTCTTTTGTCGGCTGTGCTGGAGCCCAGGAGGCTCAGACACAGACATGGTGTGAAAGCGTCTCCTCCAGACCCGGAGCGCGGCCTCCTGAGGGCCGGGCCACAGCAGGCTTGGCTGCCCAGACCCCCATGGTCACACCTTCCCCTACCCGAATGGGGACAGAGCACAGGCTCTTTGTCCTCCTTAGCCACGGTCAGGACATGCACTCTGGGAAGCTGGAGCGTCGCTCTCAGTCCACCAAATGGCATGAGTGTCTAACAGTTATTGAGGCCGCTAATTAGTTCGCAAACCAGAATGCCTCTTCCCAGCATCCAGGGAGGAAGAATGTTCAACACCCACATGTGTAATTACTCTCTAGTCAAGAGCAGCTCCTGAGGAGCTGCTTGGCTCTCTTGGGTAAATAATTTACTTTTACAACTTTTCATTAAAGATTAAAGGGAATTAAATTAAAATTAGGGCAAATTGGAGTTGGAGAAGAGACCCGTGCAGCTTGGAGTTCTCTCATCAGAGGCTCTCTGGCTGCAGGAGCACAACCCTCCGTCCAGGGTCGCCAGGGCCCCTGTGAGGGGAGGGCCAGGGGACATGCAGGAGGTGGGCTGCAGAGAGGAGCAAGGGCCTCCAGCCAGGTGGCCTCCGGGGTATGTCCTGCGTGCCCAGGGCTGGCGGTGGACTGTGGCTGTGCCACTGCCTTCAACAACAGGCTGTGACACCCATTGCCGACACCACACACTGAGGCCAGGGCCTCCCAGCCCATGGGCATCCTCCACAGCCGCCAGGCCAGGATTCGTGGGCCACATGGGTTTGAAGGCTTTACGGCTCAGACCTGGGCCCGGGGGTATGGTGGCTGGAGCGCAGGTGCCCAGTCAGGGCCTGGGCAAGCCCCTTTGGAAGCCAGAGCTTCTGCCTCCTTGTTTGAGAAAGGGCAGGTGGTGTGGGAGAAAGGCGTGCTGGGAGAGACTGAGCTGCAAGCCCGGCCAGCAAGGAAATGCCCATGGACAGAGGGGTCTGGATCGCCGGTGGCCTGGTCACCCACGCCCAGGAAGGCTGAGGAAGGAGTGACGAGTTAGCCAGGCCATGCCCTCACAGGGGCTCTGGCCTCAGCACACT
>RJWJ010047520.1:0-10944 GCA_004363605.1 Indri indri
TGCACAGTCGTCCTGCAAGGCAGACCCAGGACACAGAGGGAATGGGGCGGGGAAAACGGGGGTTCAGACCGGTCTCTTGCAATAGAGGCAGAAAAGCTTCCCGCCGTGGTCTCTGTGGCGCAATCGGTTAGCGCGTTCGGCTGTTAACCGAAAGGTTGGTGGTTCGACCCCACCCAGGGACGCCAGCTGCAGCTTCTTTTAACCCATTCCTGCAGGCTGTCAACTGCAGCTTGTCAAACATGGCAAGATACCTCCTCCGCAGGTCCTACCCGCTCATTCATGACCCATAAGCTGTCAGGTGCCACCCGACGTCCGGGACCCCATTTCGCAGACTATCGGCTGGCATGACAGCTTTACAAACTCAGACGTTCCTATAACAGAGGCCTAAGAATCGGCTTCTGCTGCGATGAAATCTTTATTCTGCCCTTTACAGGCTGGGACGAGTAAGCTAGACTTTCAGGTGCCTCGATTTTTAGCATTTCTCATGGGAGGCCAATCGTCACGATGTGCCTAGATTCAGTGATTGCCCTATCAACCATGTTGTGACCACTCGGATCATTCGTCATCATAATTATCCTCTCCATTAATTCTTCCTCCAGCATTTCTTCCTAGGTGGTGCATCATTTATTTAATGCTTTTCAAAATGTTTTCGAAATGAGGTTCCTCATGATTTCAGGATTACAAAAAATTCTGCAATCATCTTTCTTGTACATAGATCTTTGGTCACTCGGGCAGATATTTCTGTAGTGCAGAGAACTGGATGTGCAATTGCTACATTATATTGTTTATATAGTGCTTCTAATTTGAGTCAATTCTGCAAATTCACCTTCCATGGGAGGGGCACCAAATCATATTCCAATTTATTTCCCAGCTAGATCAATGTCCCTTTCTTCATTTACTTGCCAGCACGACAAACTTTCTGTACATCTATCTGTGATACTCTACTAAGGGGAGTGGTGCCCCCTGGATTAACTAAGAGGGAGGTACAATAGAAGGACATTACACCCAAGTATTCTGTTTCCTAGAGAAACACACAAGTGATGATGGATAAATGTATGAGGATGTTCCCTGCAGCAATTATTTGTAATAATAAACACTGGGGCCAACCTCATGTCCATTAATTAGGGGATGTTTAAAGAAACCATGATCTGTCCATACCATAAAGGATGTGACATTATTTAACAGGATAGTGTAGATAGCGGTGATGAGACCCCTGATGATAACAGCCATAATTACGGCTAATGCTTTTGGAGCATTTACCATGTGTCAGGCCCTGGGTTCTATGTTTTACTTGCATGTCTCATTTATACTTGGGACAACCCACGTGAAAAGCATTCCTATCGGCCCGGCCCCACTTTGCTATGTGGAAATAGATGCACAGAAAACTTCAGTGACTTGTTCAAAGTGACACCACCACCACCACCCAGTGAGACTTCCCACTCAAGTCTAGGGCTTCCCCACAGAAGAGTCCAAGCTTCTCTTGGTCTTCTTGCTGGGGGCGGTCAGCTTCTCAGAGATGTGCAGCCTTGAAAACCAGCCAGGGACGGGGGAGGGAAGGTGTGTGTATCGCCCATGAGATAGGCAGGTTCTGGAGCTCCGGAACTGAGCTTTTGCCTAAAACACACTGTCGGCAAATGGCTTTTATTTTTCTAACAACCCCTTAAGTATTCAGGCAGAATTTCCTGCATCTAACTTGAAGCAGAGGGGCAACAAAGACTCCATATCCAAATATGGAAAAATGAAGATCAGAAAAGAAGAGGATTGTAAGGTAATTACGTCTCTGAGGCGGATGGAATGACTAGTCTCTAGTTGTTTCCTGAGGCAATGTCCTAACTGTGCCACAAGTGGCATGTGGCACCTGGAGGTCTTAGGACATGGGACACGACACTTGCCTATTATCAAATGCCCCCTATTCCCAGGCTGGACTTCCTCATTTCTTTCTGCCACTGTGCCGGCTGAAGATGCCTAGGGGGCGCGGTGACGTGAGGCCAGAAGACGTGTGGCTGGGCATGTTTGGGAGTTGACACTGGGGCCATGTGATGGGGTGCTCCCACGCAGGACCACCAGATCCACGACCTTCCCTGCTGTCCCCACGGCCCCCTGCTCCTCTGTGCTTTGGCAGTAGTCCCACTGCAGGCGACCACCACAGCGTCTAGGTCCGGAGTCACCCATTTCCCCATTCTTCCCCATGCTGCTGTTGTCGTGCTCACTGCTAGTCCCCCTGGGCCCGGACTGCGGACGCGCTGTGGGGACAGCAGGAACCGGTGGTACTCCCACCGCACTGTCCTTTCTTGATGCCTCTGGATGTGGCTTCTGTGGGGCAGGGACCATGGACCTGCTCTCCCTGCAGCATGTCACCTACAGCAAGGCCTGGCACCTAGTTGGCACCCAATAAATGTTCAGTGAATGAAGGCACCCTAATTCAGAGTCCTGTGAGAGATCAAGAAATCTACTTTGGGCTTCAAGCTTTTCATCTTTTGAGTAATTGGGATAATGGGAAGGTAGAAAAAGGTTTTCCAAGTGGGCGTTCTTCAGAATGTTTCTTCCAAGAGCTCATTGAGAATCAGGGAAGCCTCCTGATTTGGGGAAAGTCTTGAGGGCACCATCTGGAATGAGCTCTCCACCCTGTAAGGTGACCCAGACTCAGCCTGTGAGACTCCAAGGCAGAGAGGAAAGTGAACCCAGGACAGCTGAAGAAAGTGCGTAAGACTGGGGGCAGCCTGGAGTGTGAGGGACAGAGACAGACAGACAGACACAGACACAGATGAGGTAGGGTGTTGGGAGGTTGGGAGATATGCCCGAGAACCAGATTTAATGTGTAAAAGTCAAACAGTTAAGTTTTACTCATGAGACTCAGTAGAAGAGCCAAGGGAAAGTGAGCCCATAACTCTAAGGATCCGGGTCTGTACTAGAGGCATTGTCAGGTGCAGGATGCTGTGGTTCCGGCCATCGGTCTCAAGTAAGATAACTTTCGTGGGGGGCCGGGACTCAGACACTGTGGAGGAATAACATAGAGACCGTAATCAGCATGCTCGTTCACCCCTGTATAGGAGGGAGAAAGGCCATTAGATGGTTTGCATCCAACAGAGGCAAGATGCTATTCATAAAGAAAAGGGAAGAGGAACAAATGTCTCAGACTACTGATTCTCCCCTGTTTGATAAGCTGCCTGACAGGAAGCAATCCAGAGTCATTCCAGCCCGTTTTCTCTGGACTCGGTTAAGTAGGTCATCAAAGACAACAAATACAATTATCAGAAGGCTTTCTAAACCTGTTCGAAGTTCAGCTGCAGAACACATGCAGTGGAGTATCTCTGGGTAATGTCCACCAGGCCTTTCTGTTGTACCTCCTGCTTAGTTAGGTCAAGAGGGCACCACTCCCCTCATTGGCAGATCGGTTGATGTATGGAAAGTTTGTTGTGCTGGCAAGAGTATGAAGGAAGAGGCTCCCTTTGAGTGGGGAAAATACATTGGAATATAAATTGGCACCCCTCCTATTGAAGTCACACTGAGGACATACAAAGCGATGCCTTCAGCTTCTGGCAAAGGTGGAGTAACAGATACCCAATTTACTCTCCTGCCTGAAAGCTACCCCCTTCCTTCCCCAAAACAAAGAAACAGACACAATACATGAAATTACAGTCTCGAGACACTAGAAATCAGGCAACAGAGGACAGCAACTGGAGAGAGGAGAAAGAAACAAGGTGAGCCCTCCCACTGCCCCAGCTGTGGCCTCTGGGGAGTTTCCAGGCCAGGCCCCAGGAGGGGACTCTCAGGCCAACCCCCGGCTTGAGGAGATGAAGCTGAGTGTGGGTGGAGAGCCAGGCAGCTAGAGTTCATGGGACAAAGACCCAATGATGAGGGAGACAGAAAGAGAGAGAATCCAGGGATGTGGGAAGGGCCAGCCTCAAGTATTCAGCAGGCAGAGGACCAACGGGCACATGCTTGTGCAGAAACTGCCTGAGGCCAAGAAAAAAAGAAAGCTTCTGAAAGGGCTGTGGAACAGTGCCTGGTGCTCATGCAGGGCAGGAAATCGTACTTGCTCCTCACAGCCAGAGTGGACTGCTCATAATTCACAGAACATTCGGTATAATCCTTAGAAAGGTCTTGCCTTAGTAGTGGGAATAATCAACCCTAGACTGACCTCCCTAAAAGAAACCATAAAAGCAAGACCCAAAAGGATTAAACTGATCCCAAGTCACTTAACTTGTCGTCCCAGAAAAAAACCTTGTTGTTTCAAGTTCTATAGAGATACCAAAATGGCCAGTAGACAAGAAAGTAAACTTTACGGTCCCCGACATCCTGTCAAAAAACAACAGGCATGCAAAGGGGCGGGAGGCCGTGCATGACCCATAGTGAGGAGCATAATCAAACAATTGAAGGTGAACCAGAGCTGACACAATGTGAGAACTAGCAGAGGGGACTTTAAAACAGTTACTCTGACCGTATTCCATAGGTCTAAAGAGTTAGGTAGACATGTGAAACATGTAAAAAATGGCCCAAATCAAACTTTGGAGATGAAAAGCACAATATTAGAGATGATAAACTTACTGGATGGGATTAACAGTAGATTAGACATTGCAGAAGAAGTGATCAGGGATCACAAAGTCAGGAACAATCATAATCAAATTGCTCAAATCCAGCCAGAAGGAAAAGACATTGTACACACACAGGAACAAAGATGAGTATTGCATCAGATTTCTCTCCGCTCTTGGAGGACTCTACCAGAAGCAATGCAGCTGAAAGGACAGCAAAGCAACATCTTTAAAGTACTGAGGTGTGTGTATGGGGGCGGGGAGGGGCACGGTTAACCTAGAAGTCTATGTCAGAAAAAAAAAAATTCTCTCACAATTGTAAATGAAATAAGGGCATTTCGAGACATAAAAAAGCAGAGAGAATTCACCCCCAGCTGACCCACACTACAAGAAACGTCAAAAGAGTCCTCCCGTTGGAAGGAAAGGGATAGCAGATGAAAACCTGGGTCTACACGGAGGAATGAAGAACATCTGAAATGGGTAAGTATAGTGATTATTTTCTTATTATTGAAATCTTGCTCTCTCTCTCTCCCCCTCTCGCTCTCTCCCTCTCTCTCTGTCTCTGTCTCTCAAAGATTTGACAGTTTAAACAAAGGTAGTAACAATGGATTGTGGTGTTTATAGCATTTCATAAAAGCAAAAAGCACGGCAGGAATAGCATCAAGGCCAGAAGGCGAGTATGACACCACTCAAAGGCAGACTGTGCTGAGTTAAAGATGTATGCTCCAAACCCTAAAGCAATGACTCAAATAACAAAAGAAAGAGTTATAGCTAACAACCCAACAAAGGAGAGAAAACGGAATGATATAAAACTCGTGTAAACGCTATGTAGATAATTGCTCTTTCAGGGCCTCTGTTCTATAGGAATACTTACACCAGTGGCCAGAGATGTGTGTAGAAGAATGATGACCAACAGCATTAGATGTAATCATAAAATTATAGAATCAATCTAATTTCAAAAGAACATGGAAAGGGCTAAATAAGTGATAGTACAAGAAAAAAAAAATGGAATGGATGCCTTTGTCAACAGGAATTCCTAGGTTAATGGTGATGGTTCTGCTCTTGGAAAGTGTGGGGTTCCCAGACACCTGGTTTCCTTCCTAGCTCTTTTGGGAGGATCGGAGAGGGCCTTGGTATACGTGATCACGTTGTACACAAGACAAGGAGGAGAGGAGGGTAATGGAGGTCTCGCTGTTGTCTTTACGCGAAAGGATGTGCTAGATGGAAAAAGAAAAAAAGAAAAAAAAAAAAAAGGGGCGGCAGTTTGTGCTCTAAATGTGCAAGGCGCAAGCTCGAACCAGCAACCTTGGGGTTGACGGCCAGACACGCCAAGCAGCTGAGCCACAGAGGCAAAGGAACCGCCAAAGTCCCATCACCACTGAGAGCAAGTGTTCCTTCAACGCTAGGCGGAGCCACTGCCTCTTGCAGGACAACTGGGCAGGTTCCAAAGCCTCGGGAAACCAGAGATTGAGCCGACGCGTCGCGCTCGCTGTGACTGAAACCCGTGTGCCGGGTGATTCCCAAGCTAGAGGGCGGTCTTCGGAAGCCGTCGTCCGGGGAGACGCCAGGGTCTGCGACTCCGCCTGACTGAGCCGCGTGGGTCCCGAGGGAAGCCGAACCCCCCGTGGGCTCCCGCGATGGGCTCTTCCCGTTCTTTGCTCCGCCTCCACCCGGCCGGCCGCGCCGCTCGCGCTGCCCTCGCTCATCCCGGCTGCGGTCGGCGGGGCGGGAGACGGAGGATCGGACGGTGAAATGCGACGAGGCGGGAGAGAAGCCGGGGAGGCGAGGACCACGGTACCTCGCAAGGCCTGTGCGAAGAAGCACAGGCGGGATTAGGGTAGACGAGAATTGTTTTCACCGTGTGTGCGAGTCGAGAGCGGGGCGGGAAAACCGGGAGCGGGTATGACAGAGAGGAGAGTACGAGTACCTGTGGCTGTCCGGGAACAGGGCAGGGCGGTCATCTCGATGACTTTCCGTCAAATATATCAGAGCAAGGTCAGCCTCCGCCAGTGGGGTTGTGGCTCGCCGTGATCGTATAGTGGTTAGTACTCTGCGTTGTGGCCGCAGCAACCTCGGCTCGAATCCGAGTCACGGCACTGACTGTCCGTCGCAGGTGGTCCGCCTCTTTTGCTCGCTACTAGGCGCGATGCGGCGCTCCACTCTGTGTCTCACTACGGAGCGTTCTTCAGACAGTAACTCACTCGGCTGTGGCGGTCGTGGCTTAACGCTAACGCAATAGTGGCCTCCAAACCGATTTTCCAGTAGAGATCTTACATTTCAGCGTGGGGCTTTTTTTACACGAAACGACAACAAGCTTTGAACGTCTTTAAAATCCAAACTCTTTGTCATGCTCTACACGGCTTTGTCTCCATCCTCCCTCCCCTAACTTGTATGCTAACGGGAAATTATCGAGGCCTGCTTCGCATAGAGTAAAATGCACAAATACTGACTGCAATTTTCACAAATGTAATCAACACGCAGGTCGGGTTATAGAAAACTGCCTTCGTCCCACCAAGGTACTTAGAACCCCTTTACAGGCAATGCCCACCGCCCTCGCTATTCTGAGGACTAGCCCATAGGTTAGTCTTACCTCTTTTTGAAATTCACATGCATGGATGTATATTATTTTTATTTTCGTGCCACATTATGCTTTTGAAATATATCCATGTTGCCACGTTTATCACTTCTTAATTTTGGTGCTGTTGACGAGTGTCATTCCAATGTGTGTGTGAATTCACCGCAGTAGATGCACGGTTGATTGGGTGAAGAAGTGCTTTGGCTGTGTGAAGTGCTGGGAAAGGCAGTCTCACGCATGGAGCCTTTCCACCGCCACTCTGCCACGTGAGAATGGGTCTTGGGCCTGGAAGCTTCCTTACCAAGAGGCAGAGAGTCCTCACAGCCTGTGCTGGACTTACCACTTGTGCGGGAATCTCTCTCCCTGTGTGAGACTCAGTGTGCGCGCCTTCGCTCTGCTCAAGCGTGTGCATCAAATGGCACCTTGCCAACCCCACTGCTGTATCTGCCCCCTGCCGGGAGGGGAAGACGTCCTTCCATGTCTCACGAGGGGTGTGTGCAGGCCACCGGGGCCTTTTGCTATAGGGACCTGTTGTCCATGGGGCACGGACACCCGCTACTGAAGTTGATCCTGCGCTGTCTCTTCCCTATATAAGTCAAGCATTGTTCTCCCATCCAGTGCTTGACTGTATTGTATTTTCCTCGGCCACTGACACCAAGCTGCTGGGCCCAGAAGTGTTCAGACTTCCACTCCTGGTCATGGGCAACAGATGTCACTCGCTCAACAAGACGACTGCTATGAATGAATATTCTTCTATGAGTCTTTTTGTGGACACGTGCGTTCCTTTCCCTTGAGTACTGGAATTGTTGGGTCGTGGAGTAGGCGTGATTTTACCTCTGTTAGAAACAGCCAAATAGTTTCTTCTAGAATGGTTTCTCCCCAGCAAGGAGGGTTACAGTTGCCCGACCTTCTTGACGATGCTTGGTGCTCGCTGTCTTTTAAATATTCCCGTTTCGGTGGATGTAAAACGGTATCATATCATGGCTTAAATTTGTGTTTCCTTCATGAGTAATGATGCTGAGCATATTTACTTATGCCTTTTCAGCCACCGTTCAGAAATCCTTCCTCATGAAGAGAGGCTACTGAAGCATTTTTCCCAATTTAGTTGGCCTGGCTTTTTATTACTGATTTCAAAAATGTACTCTCTCTCTCTCTCTCTCTCTCTCTCTCTCTATATATATATATATATATATATATACTTTTTTTTTTTTTTGAGACAGAGTCTCTCTCGCCTGGGGCAAGTGCCGTGGCGTCAGCCTAGCTCACAGCAACCTCAAACTCCTGGGCTCGAGCAATCCTACTGTCTCAGCCTCCCGAGTAGCTGGGACTACAGGCATGCGCCACCATGCCCGGCTAATTTTTTTTTTTCTATATACATATTTTTAGCTGTCCAGTTAATTTCTTTGTATTTTTGGTAGAGACGGGGGTCTTGCTCTTGCTCAGGCTGGTCTCGAAAACCTGAGCTCAGAACGATCCACCCGCCTCGGCCTCCCAGAGTGCTAGGATTACAGGCGTGAGCCACCGCGCCCAGCCTTGTACTCTATATATTGAAGATTTGAGTCATCTTCCAGGTAAGCATAGTGCAAAAGCATTCTCCCAGTCTGTGGCTTGCCTATTCACTTTCTTGTTGTGATTTTTGTTGAACAGAAGTATAACTTTGGTGAAATTCTATTTAGCTTTATTTTTCCATTTCATTGTTAAGGCCTTTATCTGTTCTGGCAGAAATTTATTCCACTACGTGTTTTTCTAAGAACACTTCCAAATCTATGGTATATGAAATTCATCTACTGACCACAGCAAGCTTGGCGGTTATCAATGTCCCAGTCTCCGGAAAGCTTCTCTGTATTGCTCAGTGTAAACACACTGGCAATAGTTACAGCTCTGCTCTTTGACACCCACAAGCCTTGTGCCTCCCGCCATCTCTCCCCCACTCCTCTCTCCCTCTGTCTCCTTCTCTGTCATTCTCCATCTCCTCCTGTGCAGCTGAGAATCCCAGAGACACTTGAAACAGAGAAGTAGACAGACCCCCGTCTAATCTGCACACCAGAACACAGGTGCTGTGTTGGAATCTACTTCAGCTCTGGCATGACCTTGGTTAAGTATCTTAAACTTTAGGTGCCTCAATGTTTTTACCTGCAAGATTGCGCCACTACGAGAACTCTACTTCACACTGTGGTCATCAGATGTGCTTAGTAGTGACTGACTACTACTAAGGAGTAGTAGTGACTACTCAGTGAATAATGTTATAATCAGTAGAATCGCCAAAATCATTGTCACTGTCTTCTGCCTTATTTGTGAACAATCACTCTCCAGACCGTTTCACTTTACCTGTGCTTCTTCTAGAACTTCATGCAGATGGAATCATAGCACATATACTCTTTTCTGCATGCTTCCTTCCCTTTGCACAATATCTCTGGCTTTGTCCATTGTTGAGTATAGCAGATGTTCACTCCTCTTTTCTTGCTGAGTAGTATTCCATTGCAGGGATACATCATAGTTTGTCTACCATTCACCTGATAATGAGCATCTGGGCTGCTTCCAGCATTGGCTATTGTGAATAAAGCTGCTTTGAGAGTTCTTCCCACAGGAGATTTTGTAGACATCTGTTTTTAGGGCCCTTGGGAAAAACCTAGGTAAAGAATTGCTGGCACCAGAGAGTGGTATATGGGTAACTTCATGAGAACTGTGAACACTATTTCCAAAGCACTTGTACCATTTTATATTCCCACCAACAGTGTGTGAGAGTTGTGGTTGTTCCACATCTTCGTGAAGATTGGGTGTTCCCTCTCCTTATGTAACACTTTTAGCCATGCATGCTTCTGGGAGGAGTAGTGGTGCCTCAACACAGTTTTAATCTCCATTTTCCTGTTAACTAATCATATTGAGCACTCTTTCATGTGCTTTGTTTGCAACATGTATATCTTCTTTTCTAGCTTATCTGTTCAAGTCTTTGTAATACCATAAAAACAATGGTATCACGGTCACATCTCACAATTTCTACTCTACCGACCCAACTAATAAACTTGGGTTGTTTGATTTGCTTTTTGTTGCCAGGTTGGAGGAGCCTATTATACATTATAATTACAGGGCTTCGGGGTCACATATGGTTTGTGAATATTTTCTCCCTATCTGTGGCTTGCTTTTTCACTTCCTAAATGGCATCTTTTGATGAGAAGATATGGTTAATGTTGATGAAGTCTAATTTATCGTGTCTTTCTTTTATACATATTTTTCCTGTGTCCCGTTTAGTAGATCTTTGCCTACCACCAAGTCACAAAGCATCCTCGAAATGCTTTCTACCTTTAACTCTTAAGTTTTGGTTTATGATGTACCTCAAATTACTTTTGTGTGTAGTGTGAGGTAGAAATGATGTTGTTGGTTTCCCCTCCCCGCAAAATGAACATTGGGTAATTGAAGGCATTTTCTGTCCCCCACTGAACTGATTTTATTGAAAACCTGTTGGCTGTATGGCTGTGGGTCAGTTGCGCGTCCCCCATCTCAATCTGTTTGTCTGTTTGTGTCTCCTGATGCCACTTGCACACTGCCTTGTCTTTAATAGCTTATCGTAAGTTGTAAAGTCAGGCAGTGCACGGCCTCTGGTTTTGTTCTTTTTCACACAGCACAATGCATTTTGACACAGGTGATACCTCATGTGACCATCAGACACATCAAGATAATGCAGTCACTTCATCCCTCTCGTTCCGGTGTGGGACACACGCCCTCACTCACATATGCTGGTTTGGCCCCTTGTGGAGGTGTCCCTCCGGGCCTGGGCGTCTCGGGAGCTCAGGCTGACCCAGGACGGAACTCCGGGCGAGTGGGACCGGGAGGAGCCGG
>RJWJ010047521.1:0-10936 GCA_004363605.1 Indri indri
TAAACTTTTTGTCTTTCTTTGCATCAAAGAACCCTTTGGGAGGGTAGGGGGAAGGAAGTTCCTCTGCTTCTGTAGCCTAATGGGAGCTAGAGAGTCTTGATTCACCGTGTAAAGTAGTTCAGCATTGGCTGAAGCATCCATTACAGGCCGGTAATCTGAGATATTCCTTCTTCAGGAACTTCCTCTTACTTGATTAGGGAATCCAATCACAAGCAGTGAAAGATATGCAAATACCTTGATGATTTGGTCTTATACAGACTCATCACTTTTCAGTGAGCATCAAAATGTTGGCTCTTCTCTCCCTCAAATGAAATCTCTTCCCCAACCCCCACTCAATTATTCACATCCAATGAGATAATGTAAGCAAAGGGCCTCAGCAAGTATAAAGCATGGCATGAATGCAGGTATTATTGTACACACTCTTTCAAAATCGTCTAGATTCACACGCTTTCCTATTGTTTCTGTCAGTCATCGAGTGTCTGTTGACTTGTGCTAGATACCATGAAGTTAGAGTCAGAACAATGAGACCTAATCCTCCACCTTCAAAGACCACAGATTATAGAATCTGAGATAAGACCAACACACAGGAAATAATTAGAAATCTACACAAAGACTGATTTTGGGGTCCTAAACTGATGTGTATATGTGTGCAGACCCAGACACTTTCCAAAATAAACCATGAATATTGGGTGAGGGCGACTGCTTGTACAAGTCAATGCACTGATAAATTGTTAACCCAGTAAGACCCCAATACCTTGCCCAAATAGAAATATTAACCAAATTACCTAGTCGACGAGGATGGCTTTGTGTTTTCGAATCCACTGCTTATCCTTTCTGCCCATTCATAAATATAAAGAATTCCCAGAACATAAAAAATCAAATCCAGAGTCTCTTCGAGCTTAGGTGATCAAAAATTTTATGTAAGGAGGGGGCAGAAATAACCACAAACTACCGAATATAAGTGTCTGCTAAAGAACTCACCAAAGGCAATGAAAGTTTCTCTTGTCAAAGACTGCAGGCATGGTATTTATTTGAAAATCATATTTTAAAAATCAATCTTGATAATTCAGATGTAACATATCATCTAAAATTTTTATGTATTAATACAAGAATTCTTTTGATCCTTGATCCTGGTATTTCCTAAAATTTGAGAGAACAATTCTCAACCCAAATATCTTGCCATTTTATTTTTTTAATTTCTGAAAATTAGTTTCATATGGCCTTTGCATAAAAACAGATCTAAATTTTGAACCAGTTTCTGAATTGGAAGGTGTGGAGAATTATTTCATTGTTGCTTTTTTAGAAATGCCGTATGTTTAGAATGTTGGCAGTACTAGATTCAGAAGATAGAGTCAGAATTTTCTATTAAGGAAAATTATTTGCACAAAGTACATTTATTTTAGCACAGTATAAAATTCTTCATATTCTCCAAAACGGGAGTAGCAGGAGCCAATTTATCGAGTATAATGTATTCCAGACACTTGCTGGAATAAACAATGCTCTTGGGCCCCTCAGATGCACAGCCAATAGGGAGCTGTTGACTGCTTGAGGTTTTTACACATCACTCAGCCAAATCAGAAATCCAAATCCCAAATCAGTCACAGGCACACAGTGTGGATTTACAGTCCTGGGTATAGGGTCACAACCTGCAAATGAGTTATACCACCCAAGATAGGTTTATTTTTTACATAAAATATACTTAATTTTTTTATTTTACATGAATACAAGTATGAATAAAATTTTCAATAAAAATTTAAATGTCCTTTGTAACACCAAGCCAAAACACAGTAGAACCATACATTTCTAATTATCCATTTGAGAATATATATGAGTTTATATTCATATATTGATGTATATATAGATATATTTATCCGTAGATTTTCCATGTAAGTAACTAATAAATGCCATAAGGACTCAATTATGTACCTGTTAGTTTATATTGGACTGAGAACATTCAGCTGTTTACATGCCATAAAATGCTAATCATAACTGCTATCCTTAACCTACATTATGTACAATAAAAAAATTGACAAACTTTTTTGCACATGGAAATATAAAAACTGCTGAAGGTTAGAGTTATACTCTGGCTTATTGCATAAACATAGAACACATGTGACAGAAATATGCATTTAAACTCAGGTCCTATTCAAATTCTCAAATACAGATCCACAGAAGGCAAAGAGCAAAAATCAACAGGAATTTTGCAGTTCTTTGAGCATTTGTATTCTGCCTACACTGACAAGTTAGGTATGTTATGACCTATCCTGACTCCAAAGAAATTGTTCTCTCTCTCTCTCTTCCCCCTTACCCCCGTGTCACATACACACACACACACACACACACACACACACACACACACACACACTCAGGAATTTTGAAAATTCCTTTAGTTTGACAATGTAATTTCATATAGAAAAACTTGCCAGCTGTACCTAATGCGAGTTTTTCTTAAGGAGAATGAAGATCCAGCCCCCTAATTAGGATCAAGATTGATTCCTGGACATCAGTGAGAGAAGACTGGGCCATAGGGGAACAGCTAAGAGTGAAGTCCACATCCCAAGTGTGAGTTAGGAAGTTTCTTATGTACAGAAAAAATTAAAGAAACTTTTAATGGATGGATCATTTTTTCCAATACTGGGCTTTCTTCTTTCACTTGGCTAAATCACTGAATAGGGTTAGGAGGTTAGGAATTATGTTAACTCTTTCATTATAGAATGCATCTTGAAGGCACTAGAATAATAATACCAATGAAAGTTATGCACAAGACCAAAGATAGTCTGTAACCTCTAGGACCTTTATATTATAATAAATATGTGTACTCTTTAGTCTACCGGAATATCCTATAATCTGAAAATTAATTTCTGTGCCTATTGGTCCCCTAAAAAAATGTATGAAGTAAACCAAAGAGAAGTTTACTCTCTAGGCAGGAACTTATTAAATGTGCCATAAATTTTGACTTTTTCATCCAATTTCTTGTTATATTAGGACTGGTTTTTTAAACCAGCTATTGTTGATTAATGTTAGGAAGTACATTTCCCCTTCTTAAGACTTCTAAAAGACAGCACCAGATTGTTTAATCATACTAGAACTTTTGAAGGTATGCCGCAAAAGGATCTGGGGTGAAGGGAACAAGTTTCCTTATATCTTTATGCAATTATAGCTTAGGAGACCAAGTGAGAAATGCAACACTTGGATTCTTGGCCAGTAGGTTTCTACTAAAACAAAAACTTAAGTTTAATTTTCAAGTGATGTTTTTCCCGTAGCCTATGTCTTATAAATAATTACTATGGTAAATTTTATCATATATTTGATTTTTTTAAAATCTGCTCTATTGAATTTTTCCTTTTAGGTAAATCTTCCAAAGTTATTGAGGTACAATGTTTCTGCATATTTAACTTAATTTATCTAATTTTTCTTGTATCATTTTTTTCTCTTGGCATATATATATATATATATATATGTTTTTTATTGTCAACTCCTGTTATAGGTAGAGCTATCCTGACCTTCTAATTTACTTTTATCCAGATCATTCTACTTATTAACGTATCCATTTGTGAGCTGGCCTTACCTTTATAAAGTGATGATAACTAAAAAGTGCTTTGGGGGAATACGATTCCTCAATGTGGCAGTCACATGTTCCCCCCACAAAAAGGCAATGGCTTGATTGTTCTTTTTAAATTTTATAATATCATACGACAAACAAGCATCAGCTTTATTATTCTTTCTCGCAAGGGAATTTAAAAAATAACACCTTTTCCTTCAAGAATAAAATTGCAGGTGAATTTTTAAAATGTTTAACATACTGCTTTTCCAGTATGGTTTAATATAGAGCTGCAAGCTCTAGATGTAAACCCTAATGGCCAGCAGAATGGACACACTTAGAAGTCTGACTCATGAAGAGTGTGGAGTAGGACCTCAAGTTTATGACTTTTAGATTGTATTTCCCCAGACATACTACTTTCACTTATCTAGGTTAAATCTCATTTGCTATTTCCTGACCATGCTTTTGGCAGATAGCTGATAGTACTTTCATTGACTTTGGTTTCCAGTTGTAAATCACTATTAAACTCTTTTTTAAGAAATCTATCCCATTCTATGAATTCTGTCATAATGCAAGAATAAAACTAAACAGGTAAATCCTTATTTCAAAAAGCCCAGGATATGAGAGCTTGGATTCATTGAAAAGATGTTAACATAAAGGGTTTATGCTATAAAAACATAGGCTATGGACTGAGGCCCATTTAGACAAAACAAGCAGCTCTCTATTGGCCAACAATAAGCCTTAAGAATAGTTCTAGTGGTAGCAGTAAAGCTAATTTTCAAACTTCCTTGCCTTATATGCCAAACCAAGCACTACTAAAGTGCCAAAGTTAGTGGCAAGAAGAAAGCAAATAATACATTGTCTGATAAGCATAAAATATTTAGAGTGGGGAAAATTATGTTTCCAATACTGTAATTGTCTTTATTTCTTAACATGTAACAAGAGGCACTGAAGAACTATTTTTGGTAATGAAAACCTAATGTGTCCTTGAATATTAGTCACATACTCAGAGGGCTGAATAGCTGATTGGGATTGACTTCTTTTGTTTTGCTTTGCTGTCTGTTTTTTTCTATTTTGTTTTGTTTTATTCTTTGCCTCCATGTGGTTTCTGTTCTAACACCAGATATTTTGTTTGTATTGTTTTGCTAGGGCATTCTGTTCTATCAAACAAATATATTATTTTTAAACTATCCTTTAAGGAACTAAAAATTTCTTTATAGCATCACTTAAACCAGTGCTTTTACATAGTATTAAATCTGTCTATTAAGTTAATCATAGCCCCAAGCATATATTTATGGTGAGCTTGAAAGGAGGGACTCCAAAGGATAAATTTTATCATTCGTTTTTCAGAATTCACAGTATACTGACAACTAATGGCCATTTTATTCTGAAATCTTTGTCCCAGGATTTCATTTTTTAATTTGCTGAAGATAATGAAGTAAATGGCTAGCCTAATAATTTGCCTACATCTAACATTATATAGATATTTTCCTTCAAATCATGGAATTTATATGAGGAAAACTCAAATCATTTCACAATCAACTAAGGAAACCATTGGTGATCAACTGAGGTAAAATATATTTGGAATAAAAACGAGTTATTCGTATACACATATATGTATAAACAAGAACATACATGAGCCCTGTGATCACTGCAGTGTAATTGCCTATAAAAGTTTTTAATCTTTGAAGCTATGTATAATTTTTTAGCAGCCTCAAGTCACTAATTTAATAGTTCTGGGTCGCGTTGCAGCAACTCGAGGAATTCTTATGTGCAATCAGATACAATCACATCGACGGAGGCAAAACGCAGTGTGCATTTACCTGACTGTGCAGTGGCAAGTGGACTACCGTTTGCATCAGAAAGAGGTGTTTACTGTTCAAGAAATAGTTAGAATGTGGTTGCAGGGATCAAAAGTGGATGACTCATTTGATGTGGAGAAAGAGAGAGACAGAGAGACAGAGAGAGTGTCTGAGGTCGCGCGCCCGTCTGTGGAGATGTGGGAGGAATCCCATGACGAAAGGCCATGAAACGACTTGAGCCGGGTTCAGATAGTTAAGCGAAATTCACCTCTGACAGGAGGGTTTTCTTTCGTCGATTTCGCCTTCTACCAAAATCTAGCTTCTTACGCAAGGCGCGTCTCCTTCCTCAAGCCTAGGAAGCTGGTGTGTTTTGAGGCAATCCTCGAAAAGTCCTGGGAGACTCCCGGGAGCTGGTACCGTGTGCAGGCGCGACCAGTAGCTCTGCCTGGTGGCTCTGCAATTCGATTTCGGGCCCTTTTTCCTCTCGGCGTTATTTATTTTTTTTTTTTTCTACTACTTGAGAGGAAAAAAACAAAAACTGTATGAGAAACTTGAGAAGTGACTGTGGGATGCAGAACCGCACACGTGGTCCTGCAAATTGGGTAGGAGGGTGGGGGAGGCGGGGAAGACAGAAGAAGTGAAACTGGAAATGATGGTACAGCTCGAGAATTCGAGAATCTCCCTTATTCTTTTCCAATATATATTGTTTTGGGTTCTTCACAGCTGCACTTATCTAATAAAAATGGAAGAGGGGAAATGAAGGTCTGAACAGTGACGGGTCTACGGGGGCATAAATGTACAGCAATCTGGCGGTGAGGATTTTTGCCGCGGAAACCTCAAAGAGAGATGCTGTTCCTGAGGCTGTTTCTCAGTAGTGGTAGATTATTTTTCCAAAGATTCTGAACAGTTTCTTTGTCCAAATCCAAGACAGAGATGTGTAAACACCCTCAAACAGGGCATTCAAATTTCATTCATTTAGAGAGATTTCAAGACTTCAAGAATTAGGGAAGATGAAAAGACATCCTTTTATTATATGTTTTGGGTAGCTAAACAGGTAGGCAGAGAAATAAAAAAGAGTGGCTTATTTCTGGAAGCTGTATTGAGTCAGAATGTACCTTCTTTTTGCTAAAAAGAATGGATTATTGTAAATAAAATGAAAAGACAAACTGTCAATGTAGATGCTTCATTTGATAAGTACAAACACACAAATTTTCTTTGGAAAGGAGAAGATAAACCAAAGTGCTACGGATGATATCTCAATCAAGTCAGGATTTAAGAAAAATTATTCCCCCATAAGAATGTTGAGTTTTGTTTTTCTTTTTTAACATGTCTCGAATTAAACAAAACATGTTAACAAGATTGTAACAAAAACTCTGCACGTTGTAAACACCCAAAGAAGGAAATTCTAGATTGATTATATTATGGGACCGCAAAGATTTTAATATTAGATATCACTGAAGTAGTGGAACCAGAGGCTATCAAAGCAGTGGGACTCTGGGGGAAAAATTCTTTAGAGAACTTCCTCCCAATTAAAAAATATACTGCATAAAAGTTGAGCTCAGTTTTATTTTCCCAGGATTCAAATATATAGGTTTTGAAGGCCAATTGCCAATTCACGAATGTATCAGAATAAAATATGAGCAAATGCCAAATGCCTGTGGTTTATGTACACTCCATAAAAATCGTGGTTTTTTTATATTCAGGTGGATAACAGATACAAAATGATAAATATCAGTTGTTATGCTTTGTCGTGTATTTCTACCCACGATAGAAATTTTCCTAAGTTTCCAAATTTTTCATTTACAAACACGTGTCTAGTATTTAAAGCTTCCGAAACTGCAGCAGGCATTTCCTTATTTCTCTTTTCGGAAATACTTGGGTAAAGATAACCAAAGAATTTCTTCTAAGTGAAGCGCGTCCTTGCTGCTTGACCTCAGGAAACAATAGGAAGTGTTTGGCCATCTCTGAAAGGATGCTGGGTGTGAAGGAAAGAGGTGAGGGGTCCTTAACTGAAGCCCAGCGTCCCACCTCTTTATGAAGCTTTGAATAACGCCTATTTAGCACCATTTTTCGGGCGCAAGCAGAGAAAAGCAGAGAACTCCTCTGGGTGGGAGAAATAGGGCGTGGGGGCATTTCGTCACGTCTTGGTGAGGAGGGCAGATCAGGAAAGTCCTCTGGGACTGTTCGGTGCCACAGATTAGGTGAGTCTGCATTTGAGGCCTGCGGGTTCAGCGGGTCGCTCCTGCGGGTGGTTGCTCTGGCCACGCCGCCGCCCTCGCGCCGGCAGCAGCCGCGAGCGTCCGGGGCTGGGAGACCCGCTCCCTCCCAGCGGCGCCCATTACCAGCAGCTGCTTCTGCTTAGCCGGGCGAGGATCAGTTTGCCCCAACCCCCGGCCTCTCCCAGGGTTCGGTCTCCTCCCGCCCCTCCCTTTCTCCCCCGCCTCTCCCCCTAGCTCCGCAGTGGCTGCGGCGGGTCAGCGCTGTCGCGCAGTCACTGGCGCAGGTTCCCAGCTCCAGGATGGGGCAGGTGGGGGAGGGAGCAGGAGGAATGAACCAGAAGCATCGAGAGGCTTTCAGCCCACCAAGGGAGGTTAGAGGAAGGCGCTAGGGCTGTCGGATTAGGAGGCCGCAGGCGGGGAGGACGCTGGGCTAAACTAGCTGCAGAAAGCTGCCTCTCCGCCAGTGTGGGCGCAGCGAAAAGGAGTCGGAGGCCTGGGCAGGAGAGAGCAGCTCCAGCTCCCGCTACCTCTGGCGTCGGGGAGACCGGACCCTCCGAGAGGGTGCAAGGGTGCGGCTGCCCCCCGGGGGGTCGGGAAGCATTTCCCTGAGCCGGCGCCGGAGGAGCGCGTGGTGCCCCAGCAGCACAGTGGCTGGGGCTCTCCTCTCCCCGGTCCTCGCACTCCCTCTTCAGCGTCTGCCACAGGCAAACGCCCCTGCAAGCGATAGTAGACGCTCACAAAGGTTTCGATGGCAGCTGGGACGGGAACGTGGGCTCTGCAGCGCCAGGCGGTGCAGGCCGCGGGCCGGGCCGCCGAGGTGGTTCTGGCTCTAACTGGCTGGAGTCGGTTTCTCCTACGAGCGCCCGGCGGGAATGGGACCCCGGGTCGCGGCAAGAGTTGCTGGGTGAGGACAGACGGTGCCCCTGGTGTAGCGCTGTAAAGGGGCTAGTTCCGCCCGCTTGCTGCCGAGGCCTGTTGGGACAGCAAGGAGGGTCAGATACTCAAGGATACGCTTCCGAAGGGAGTTTTCACCAAGTCTGTGGAAGTGTTTCGGGAAACGAGCCTCTCGTGGTCGGGGTGGGTTACATTCCCACACCCTTGCACTGTTCTGTTTTGGCAGCTTAGCAGGAGAACAATGGCATCTCTCCTGCCCAGAAATGACCAAAATGGCCTATCGGGTCCTTCTCCCCGCCCACCGGCGAGAGTAGGGGGCTCATCCGTCAGCGAGCGGAGGGCACACCCATTCGCGCCTGTGTCATATTTGACAGCTGAGGGGATCTTACTGTTGTGTAGTTGTCCAACCTTGCAGTTCTGCAGATGAAGAAACTGACATTCCCGGGGGTCGAGTGACATGTCCAAGACTACAGCGCGTACGCCCAGCGTCTAGAATAGTGCCTGGCGCAGGGCAAGTCACTAGTAAATATGTGTGCAATGAGCGAACACCCAGCACGGCCGTGGTAGACTCAGGATCGGAATCCGGGTCGGATTCCTAGTGCATGCCCTTTAACCCAAGTCCAAGCATAGCCACACGCTAGGGCGTTTTCCTCCCAACCCCGCGCGCTCGAAGGCCAGGACACAGCACTCCCAAACCCTGATACCCTTTTGCTTACAGACTCCAGTGAACCAAAACCTTTCGCCCTTCGCCCTTCTTTTCTGATTTCTAACAATCCGCGGTCTCCAGCCCCCACCCCACCTCGGTTTCCCCGCAGTTCTGGGGACTGTCTTGTGGTCAGTATCATTTCCTCACTATCAAAAACGGCCGCAGGAAGAAAATTACACTGAGTAAAACCTAGTCTCCTCTCTCCCTTATGGACATCCCTCCTCCCCCTTTAACCTCCGCCAAGTACAAACCGTACGTTTCCTGGCAGGGGTGGAGCCTTTAAAGGGTCTCTTGAGGGGAAGCTTTAGCATCCCTTCCCCAGCCGCCCTCCAGGAACACACGACCTAAGTGGTAAAAAAGCGTGCGTGCAGTGCATCACGGCTTGAAGACAAGACCCCCGTCACACGCCAGGAAAATTGTTGCCCTTAGCTAAGGCGTCCTGGAATTTCTGGGGCTGCTACTGTTCTGTGGGAACCGTGGGACACAGTCCTGAGAAGGAACAAGACAAGGCGCAGGGAAGTGCGCATTGGCCAGGACAGGTCAGCCGGTCCGGCAGTATCTGGTTCTTTCAGCAAAGCCGGGAGGTGGCTGAGCAGGACGCAGACAAACGACGCCCAGTTCCCATTTACTGGAGATGCACCTTCGCTAATGCATTTAGGGAGGTCGCTAACTCTCAGCTATGTGCCACCAATAGGGCTTCTTCCAGGTAAAGACTCCCGCCCCCGCCGCCACCCCCCGCCCAGTGCGGGTGCCGGCAGTTTCGGGAGGTGGAGAGCGATTTGGGACATTTTGGAGGTTTAGATCAGCAGTTTACAAAAACACACTCTGACAGAAAATGTTTTTACAACTAGACACTCGTTGTGGGGCACCTGCAGGAAAGCCGCTTCTCGCCCCTAACTCAGGGCTTGCACATCAGAAGTGCAGTGATCGTCGAATGAATACGTGACCGGCGATGTTCTTTCTCCAGTGATCCGTCCGCAGCTGTCATTTCCCCTGTTTCTGTGATTGCTCTGGGGCCCAAGAAAATAATTTCAATGTCATGACTGTCAGCTTGGAAAACTGTTGAAGAAACTGCTTTTCTTATCTAATACATCTAAGTTACCGGTAGGGTCTTAGAATTGGGGTTTCTTCAGACATTGTGGTTAATATTTTCTGAGATTATCTCTGTTCGTTGTGATCAGAGAAACACGTATCCGTGTTTATATTCACAACTAAGGAATGTAAAGTAACATATACAGTTTTTTTTAACAATGTAAAGAAATTGGTTTCTTTAGAAGAAAAATGGGAGAAATACTCCCAGATCTATTTATAATGAATTTGGGCAGTACATAATGTCTAGAGAAACAGTCACTGTAGCAGAAATACCACAGCAGCAAAACTACTCTGGTGATGCAACTATCTTCCTCAAATATCTTCTATTTTATCATTGTACCTGTGCATGAGTTCAGGAACCTCACATATTTCTATTTTCTTATATTAGCCAAGGTTCTGGAAAATACTGCAAATCATTCAAGGAAGAAAGAAAAAGAAGAATGACGTTTTCTAAGACTAGCTGTAGACACCTGCAAATTTTTCATTTTCCTGAGGTCAGGCTTCACTTTCTTTTTCTGTTGCAATTTAAACTTGAAAAAATATTTGTAGGTAATATTGAATTCTTGGTCCCACATCTCTCAACAAAGAGATTTTGTCTTGCCTCTACCAAAGTATTTGCAATAATGGGTTTTTCATTTTTCATTGCCATACACCCTGGATTCTTAGTGTTCTTTGAGCACAC
>RJWJ010047522.1:0-10946 GCA_004363605.1 Indri indri
TGAGCCACCGCGCCCGGCCTAATTTCTTATTTAATTATGATAAATATTTAAAATTATAATTTTATTTGCATACTAATAAAAGTGGCCAACTTTTACAAACAGGTTTAGTTATTTGTATAATATTAATAATTCTGAATCACCAAGTAATTGGTTGAGGCTCACTCTCTACAGTGACTTCGTAATGCCATCATCCAATTTTTCTTTAGGAGATGAGGATTCAAATGAGTTTTCCATTCCTGACATTCTTTGGATACATTCACTGGAAGCTGGGAGGACCCCTACAGTTCAGGACTTGCATGGGGGCTGTTGTGATAGAGTAGACACACAGTAGCTCCCAAGATCTTATTTTAATATCTGGTACAGACACTAAATAGGGTGTGATCTTAGACCATCCACTTTATCTCCCTGAACTTCAGTTTCCTCAGTTACGATATGATTGAGCTGTAAGATATTCGTTCAATTAGAAGTATGGATGAAAATCTACCATGTGATACGCTAGGGGATATCTGTGTGAGTGTGAGTGTGAGTGTCTATGTGTGTGTAGCTCCTCTCCAGGAACTCATAAGAAACATATGTGTCCAGGTAAATGAGAGATAGAATGTCATGGGAACTTGTAAGTTAGGGAGATAGGATTTTCCTAGATACATGGGCCATGTATTCATATCATATTGAATGTCTGAAATTCCGTAAACTCAGAAGCATCTTTCTCATGCTGTACTTTGGAGCCTCTGCCTACTCTTATCTCCCTCTCTCTCTCTCTCTGTTTTTATCTTTTCTGCCTTTTCTTGTTTGTTCTTTAAGACTCACCTCAAGAGTTACTTCATATGACTAAGCTTTCTGGTGCAGAAGGTCTCAGACCTATGAACATCCATGGCCCTTGTCCATGAATTTTATCTTAGCACCATGTTATGATGTCTGTTTACTCATCTGTCATCCCACTAGATATAAATTCCTCAGGACAGGGTCTTTTTTCAAAATCTCAGTTGTGTTTACAGCTACGGCATAGTAGATACAATACATGTGAATTAATGAATTAACTAGTGAGGGTTGATAATTAATTAATTTATGCTTCATAATGTCAGTACTTTATATCTCTTAACATATGTCTCCTTAACTCTTTATAGCTCTTAGGTCCTTGTTAACAGAGTTCAAATGATTCTATAGCCATGTGGGCCGGCAACACTCATTTAGTTACACCAGGTGGAATGTTACAGCACAATTGTTTCTCCTTTGTAACAAAAATTCAAATAGAATTCCTATAGAAATATTCTTTCAGTAATTTACATTGCTTATTCTGTTCTCCGTAAAATTTAACTGTCTGTTCTCTCAGAGATAAAATTTTGGCTAACACCTGTCCCTGTGATAGCCAACACACTTTACAATGATATGGCAAATCCATGCTGAATACCTCATCGTTCAACTTTAGCATGTTATGACACTGGCAATGCTGCCTAGTATTTGAATGAATATAGTTAAGAATCCCTAACTTGTTGTAAAGTGTCACTTAAAATAGTAGCTTTGGCACAGAGATTTTGCTGATGCAAGATACAATGAAAACAAATGTGAGCATCTGGATCTGTTAGTACTTTTTTCATCTGTGCAATAAACCCTTCATGTTTTCCTGTCATGGAAGGTGCAGTGTCTATACATACACTCACTACATTTACCAAATTCAGTCCAACTTCGTGACATTTATCTTGAAAGTCATTGAAGATATCTATTGATATTCCCCATGTTCCGTTCTCAAGAGTACCCAAAGCGAATAACTCTTTGTAGCAAAGAAAATCTTCTGTTATGACCCAAATGAAATATAAAATCTGCACTGAGTCAGCAGTATCATTGATTCATCCAAAATGATTGAATAATATATATTTTCCTTTGCATGAGGTTGTTCTGTTAACTTGAAGTCTAATTTATGCTGCTGATCAGTTATAGTTCTCCTTGAAAGAGGCAGTTGTTTGTACTTTGAAATGTTATAGCATGTCTAAGCATCCCACAACTTCAACAATGCATTCTTTCACAATTCCTACATCACTGAATGGCTTCCCTTTTTTCCCGAGTATATAAGCTACTTTACAAGTTGCTTCAGTGGCATTATTTCCAGGTCTTATTGCTGCTTGAAAGAATTGTCTTTGCTTTTGCTTTTTATCTTTTAATTTCTGCAATACAACCTTTCATACCTCTCCCTCTAATTTAAAATATTTGTGGTTCTTACGAGTGTCATAATGCTGATGAGCATTAAATTTCTTTAGTGTTGATGTTGCAGTATCACAAAGCAAGAAAATCATCTTTAGCAGAAACAAGATAATATTGCAATTCTAAATCCTCGTTAAAAAAATCTGTTTTCTTCCTTTTGTGTTCTTTTGGTCTTCTTTGACATGATGGGCCGTTAAGCAGACAAAATTAAAAACTACTGTCGAGCTGTGCAACTATTCACAAATTCTACTTCAAACAGAAACACAGTGCACCATTGTCAAAAGATGATAACAGACTGGCATAATCAACCCCATAAACTCTCACCAACCAGCCTCGTACAGTAGTGGTGCCAGTCAGGTGGGGGAAGTTAGAACTAAATCATGAGCACAGCAGCTGTCAATATAGCCCTGATGGCTTACTAATGTTCTAATTGTGCCAGTAAATTTGGGAGGATTATTTTGTTGAAACTTATTTTATTCTTTGGTATTTTAAATATGTTCATTTAAAAAATAAAATAAAAATATAAAAGATGAACAAAAATGTATTAATAAAAATAAAAGAATTTGTTCTGTAAAATTGGGATTCAGTCAAAAGGCCACACTTAAGGACCTAGAAGGCCAGAGTTTCCCCACCCTGATGTATGATCTTTACCAATACTGCTGTGACCACCCCTCGCCCCAAAAGGTTATAGTTTAGTGGATTTAAGAAATCTGCAGCATTCATGAATAAGAAATGCATTGTTTGTTAGGTGGATGAAGCCATTCAAGTGGTCAATACAGCAACCTGTGGTATGCAATCAATGAAGCTTTGGGAAGGAGTAGACACTCAGGCTTGATATAGATGAGGCAACTTTTTGCCAATTACTGGTTTTTATTAATTATCTACATGTGTGAAGGATCATGGAGAGGATGATAAGAACCATGCCGCAGAGGCATAGTGGACCAGCCTTTTCCAACCAGGGCTACATCAGAATCACCTGTGGGTTTTAAAAGCCTTAGATGCCCAGATGCCATCCGTAGAGAATTTGACTTGGGAGGTCTGGTGTAGAGCCACAGCATCATGATGCTTAAAACCCTCTACAAATTGCACTGAAAAGCAGTCAGAGTTGGGAATCTCTATAATGAATTTAAGACAATTAGGAGAGATTTGTCCCAAGGACTCTGTGAGTCCTTCAAACGATGTACAAATGTTATTGCTTTTGAAAAAGTGACCCTGAGGGCCTCCATTGTCTTAGTTTCTGAGAATATTTCTTGGTTTTAATCCTGTTCGTGTGAGCTAAAGGGTTTTAGTGAGCACAGGAACAATGCGTTAATTAAAATCAACCATTAAGTTGAAGCAGAAATGCCAGCAGTCTACTGACTTGTTGATTGTTGACAGATTGAAGCAGAGGGAATCGAGCCAGTTCACATCCTATATGTTGCACCAACAGGGGGTAAATGAGTTCCTCTTTAAAAATTCTGTAACAGACAATTTAAATGTATTCATGGACTTTCACAGAAGGTCTGGAAAACAAGGAGGCTGTGTGGTCTAGAGAAAAAGGGATCAAGACCTTGGACCTGCTCCCAGGGCTGCTACTAACCACACATATGACCTTGGGCCAATTATTTAACCTTTTCAGGTCAGTTTTCTTATCTGTAAAATGTGTGGACTGTATTAATTATTCTCCAAGTCCATTCTCAATTTAAAATTCTATAACATAATATAATCTATAGAATTGTTTTACAATTCTAAAACACCTAACAAGGTAGTGTTCTCCCTGAAAAACAAACAAATTCTGCTATTATATTTTTCCCTGAATTTCATGAATCAAGATAATTTGTGTTGGTTCAGCAGTGCTTCTCGACATAGACCAAGAGAGGCTCCCTGTTAATATTACATATTTAGTTTAACCACTCAGCACTTGAGTATCAATATTTATGGAAGAAAGATAAATCTGAATGGCCCCAAATAGTAGATCATTCATTTCAGTTCAGTAAGCTTATTCTTTTTAATTTTTTAAAAAAATAGCATGCAGAGAGATGTAAAAACTTTACCTATATAGTTGGATGATATTTTTCCAAAGTGAAATATTCACGTAACCAGCACCCACATCGATAAACAGAACATTACAGGTGCCATGCTCCCTTCCCACGACCATTCTGCACACCCTTAAGGGTAAACCCCACTATCCTGACTTGTAATATTACAAACTAGTTTTTGCCTATTTTTATGCTTATTTGGGTCTGTCTTCTTTCTATCAACATTATGTTTCGAAATTCCTTCATATGAATATGTGGTAGAGATTGTTCATTATTAGCTCTGTATAAGTAATCCATTAGTATCACGATTTAATGTTGATTATCATTTGGGTAGTTTACAGTTTGAGATGCTTACAAATAATGCTGCTATGAACATTCATATGTCTTTTGATAACTTCTATCTGAATTTCTGTTGGATGTGTTCCTAAGAAAGGGATTGTTGAGTTACGAGGTATATAGCACACTGCTGTTTGAGGGCTTTATAAGTAACTGACCTATTGCTCTGTGCTGGGGTCCCAAATATATTGTAGCTCTCAAAGGGCCAAACCATGGCTTCTGGGTTAGAAATGCATTAAGGAACCATGCACATATATAGTAGCTACAGATAAACTTCCTGCTTACATCTGTTAGGCTAATATTTAAATACATTTTTGTTCATTCAACACCAACCACATCTTGGCAGGGGAGAGAGACCCCAATTAGACCATGTAGTAACAATAGGAGCTACAATGTCACAATGAGTTTAAAGAAGAATGGGCCTTTAAAAGAATAATTAAAAAAAAAAAAAAGGACAGAAAGAAAAACGTCATGTCTGCTAGTAGTCCCATGTAAAGTCATCTGGGGAGTATTAGGCCTGGCGGGATTGTGCTTTGTTTTGCTTTGTTTTTAGCTTAACTCAGGGTGCAGACAATGCACTCAGGACCAGGAACAAGGGCCTCCCACACATCAATCCTTCCAATTGATCCTGAGATTTGGTATACACAAAGTTTTATGGTTCTTTTTATTTTTTCCCCCAAGCTTTCCTGAAGGATCCATTTTTAGGCCTCTTAGAAAGTCACCTGCTCATTATTTCCACTGCATGTGGGTGGGGAAGTTTGGCCCAAAGGGCAGTTCCGATGTCTTTGTGCTACTATTATTGGAGACTAGTTTCTGCCAGAGGTCACGTCCACCTTATCCAGTTAAAGGCATGCTGTCCCTTCAATGGATGAGGCCACTTTGGGTGGTGCATTCTGCTTAGATTCATAGCAGATCCTGAGAAAGTCTGCAGCTGCCTGAGTGGGTATCTTCAGGAAGGTGGAAAGTCTTTACCAGTCTTCTGCAGAGAGTTAGTTGAGGTCTAAGTAGGACTAAGTGAGCTATGATGGCTTTTCCCATGGGCTTATGGCTTATGAAGGAGGCACACTCCTGTCATACATATGGGGTCTTGGGTCAGCTTCTCTGGAGGCAGAGCCAGAGACAGAGATTTGGGTGCACAGGCCTTGTTGAGGGTATCCTTCCATAGGAAGGGGGAGTGGATGAAGCAGGGTAAGGCAATAAAAGATGATAAACCCACGCATTGTTTTGCCTGATTTTACGGCAGAAGGAAGAACTCTGAAATGTGAATTGCACTATATAGAGAGGCTTGGGGGCCTAATATTGTGTACCCCTCATCATTCATGTCCCTTAGTCATCAGTTGCAGGCTACCAGTGAGCAGAGCATGAGCAACCTCTGAGGCAAGGAGGCCCTCCGTCAGCCAAGGGTCCTTCTTCAGAGAAAAGAGCAGCTGAGAGCCGTCGGTGGCCAACAGGACCTGGGGAATGGACATGTGAGCCAGCAGTAATGGGAATCCTGGTGGGATGCTAATAGTATCTGCTACACACAAGTTGGGATTCCTAGAGATTTTACCACAGGGGGTCACAGTAGGGAGATAATTTCTTTCTAAACTCTAAACTTGTGGTTGGCCTCACTGGAAATAACAGAAGGTGCTTTATCATGGCATCTTCTGCTTGCCCATAGGTATCTGGTGAATTTTTATCAGACTCATTCTGAAAAAAAAAAATGCTCCCTTTCCCCATTAATTTCACAAACACTCCATGCTCTTTTCCTGATTCTTAGCATCTCTCACCTCTCATATCCAGCCTAAAATCTACCACATCCCTCAGGATCTGACAAAATGCCTCACTTCCTCCCCAGAGTCCAAAGTATATCTGTCATCGTCAGTTGAATCTAGCCCCTTCCTCTTTTATGGCAGTTAGCTCCTGACACAGTCTAACATTCAATCAGTTTTGTTTACTTTTAAGATATATTGTCTTATCTTCATGAACAGACTATACATTTGCATTAGATTGGGATTCTCCAGGAGCAGACCCTGAGATGAGGATTTGGTGTAAGGATATAATTCCAAGAAGTGCTGATAGGAAAATGTCCAAGTGAGATGGCGAAGGCTAGACAGGCAATGTAAGGTAACTTTCTCACTGCTGAGAAAGTTACCACTGTCAGTGGCTGGAACATGATTCCACTGAGGACCTCTGGGCAAATCTGCAGTGCACACCTCAAACTGTGTCACCTGAGAGGCAAGAGAATGGGGAATTGTCTTCCAAGACTTGTCCATTATTAGTGAGGGGCTCACCTGGGGCAGCTAATTCCCTGACACTTCTGGTATGCACAGGCCAAGCTCCTCTTACCAGAGAACACACTCAAGCCAAGAGAGGTAGATGCTTGCAATAAGAAGTCTCAGATGATATGGGAACCGTGAATGTTGAAGAGATATGAATGGGGCATCTGCCCTGAGTTTCTGGATGTCAAAGATCATCTATGCATCTAGATCCTCTTTTCCAGCTAACAAGGAACATGCAGTAACATCTTTATCTGTTTCACTGATCTGTGGGTTGCTGATGACTGAGAAGTGCCATAAATAGGAGTGTTAAATACATATTTATATTAGTAGTCCTGTGAAATTTAAGAAGCCTATATGGAGATACCTCAAAGAGCTAAAAGTAGAACTACCATTTGATCCAGCAATCCCATTACTGGGCATCTACCCAGAGGAAAAAAATACACTCTATAAAAAAGAAATCTGCACTCGAATGTTTATAGCAGCACAATTCACAATTGAAAAGATGTGGAAACAACCCAAGTGCCCATCAATACATGAGTGGATTAATAAAATGTGGTATGTGTATACCATGGAGTTCTACTGAGCCACAAACAACAATGGTGATCTAGCACCTCTTGTGTCATCCTGGATAGAGCTGGAGCCCATTCTAAGTGAAATATTGGAAGAATGAAAAAACAAGCACCACGTGTACTCACCGTCAAATTGGTATTAACTGATCAACACTTAGGTGCACATTCATTGGGTGTCGGGCAGGTGGGAGGGGGGAGGAGGGGATGGGTATATTCACACCCAATGGGTACGGTGCGCACTGTCTAGGGGATCGACATGCTTGAAGCTCTGACTTGGGTGGGGCAAAGGCAATATATGTAACCTAAACATTTGTACCCATGTAATATGCTGAAATAAAAAAAAAGAAAAAAAAAATTAAGAAGCCTAAAGCAATAACTCAACAGATTAAAACTAAAAATTCCCAGGGTTAAAACATCGCCATATTTAGTGCTACGCCAATGGATGAAAATCATTGTGGATACTAGATACTTCTAAGAAGTTTCATGAATTTGATGGTGCTGTGTTGTAGGTTGGATACTCAAGCACATTGTATTTTGAGGATATTAGAATTCTATGCAGTTCAGAACACCTACCACAGACCAAAGTCATAAACTCAACTTCTAGTTGTTACCGCACACACTCACAGTTCTCATAACCTTCTTTTTCTGTAACACTTAATGGATTTTCCCATTCTTTCTCTAATGTTTGCCTAGTTCCTATAAAGTAGATTGGTTCCAAGACAAGGGGGCAATGTTGAGCTTCTCTGTATATCAATATCAAGTGCACAGTGGGAAATCACACTGTTCAAATTCAGCATGTGAACCTGCCTCCTTGAATGTTATGTTTTCTATTCTCGCATGTCTCTCAAGTGCCCACTCTGTGCCAGCAACAGTTCTAGGTGCTTGGGATACATTATTGAACAATGATGTCTGCCTTCTGTGGGCTTAAATTGTAGATAGGGGAATAATGTCGTTCAATAAGCAAAATAAATGAGTAACTAATGCAGTATATTAGAAGGTCTTGTGTTATGGAAAAGAATTAGAGCAGGACAAGGGAGATATGGAATGTAGGTGGGTGAGTGATAACTTTATATGGGATGGTCATTCTGGGCAACTTTGAGAAGGTAGTATCTAAACAAACAAGTGAAGGAAGGGAGATATGTCCATCTTTTATTTCTCCTATTGGTTGGAGGCTACATTATTTCCTTTTCTTTGCAATATCTTACACATTTTCTTTTCTAAGTCTCCCAGTTCCTGAAATTAATTGCCAAACCTCCCTTGTCCTGAGCGCTCTAAGCCCATTGTTACCCATTTCCTTTCACATGTAATAATTCTGACTCTCATGACTTTCTTCTGGCCTCTTCTAACACAAAATCACTTCACAGAAGCAAAGCCAAGCCCCAAACACTCTGTATTGCCCCTGCTTCTCAAGTCAAATATGATGTTCAACATGCTTAATGAGTTGCTTTCGACACCTTGTTTTCTCTCCTTTGCTTTGCTTGGACTCTCTCCTTTTAGGAGCAGAATTTTTCCTCATTCATTTTCTCTTCTCCCCTGCCTCCCCCCTGTAAAAAGAAAAACACTCCAAGTGGCAAAAACATAGTCTATACAATCCATGTGCTTTATTTAGCTTATTCTATGTGATTTAATGCACACAGGACCAAATGATCAAGTGTTACTTATGACTTCTTTCCAGTCTAAATTACTTCTCCTCCAAGGGACATTTTGAAAATATGATCACAGTTTGTTCTCATGCTCCTCTTTTTTTTTTTTTTTGGTAGTCTCTAATGAATTTAAGCAATGCAAAGATTGCATTTTTCTAGAGTATCCCAAATGGAATGTCTTTTCCTGCCTAATCATGCTCAGCCTGTGATGAGATGCTACAGACACTGGGTTTCTTCTTATGGGATCTCTGCCCAGCATATTGCTTTATTCAATCTTGTATTTATCCTGTCTGGTCTTTAACAGATATATTATACATTTACAGATAATATGGAATCCATTATTCAAGAACCAAAAAATGAAGACATTTCTTTCGATTCATATCGAGAGTTATTTTGTTTATATAGACGACAGAGTAAAGCCACTTTTGCCTCCTGCTTTCCAGACATAGGACCAAGGAAAAGTTTGCAACTCATTGGAGCCTTATGTTTATGGTTTAAATTAAATATAAGATAATTTTTTTTGTTTTAGGACCCAGAAGAAATTTGTGTTATAGATATTTTTGTAAAAAATGCATATAAATTAGATTCGGACAAATAAAATCCTATCTAAAATGTACAAGAATGGCTCGGTGTACAGGATTCTTATCCTGTCTACAAATAGTTCTTTTGAAAATTAATATTCAACTTCTATATAGTCAAGTTTTTTGAATTGTTTTCTTCTTTTAATTTGGTTTCAAATTAAGTATCCTGGAATTACCTGATGAGATGAGATCACCAATAAACAATATTCCATTTTTGACACATTTATAAGCAACATATTTAATTTGCATTTTAATTAATCAAAATGTATAACTCTGAAATATTTTTGGTGCATTCTTTACCCTTTATTTGTCCTGTGGATTGGTGGGTTTCAGGACCTGCCACTGTGGAACAGCAGGAAGTGGAGGTTGACCACACATGTGACCCAAACCACACAAAGAATGTACATTAATCCAAACACCTCTAACTAGACATGTTCACTTGGCAGGGAACTGACTCTAAATTTGAATTCTGTGAAATATTGGATACACCAGCTTAATTTGTTTAGGCCAACTCTCCCCTTGGGACTTCCATTGCAGTTGGAAGGATTAACAAAGAAACAATAAAGCTTTTTTGTTGTTGTTTGGCCTGGAAATCAGAAAACACTGTAAGTTTTTTTTTTTTCTCCTTTTCTTTTATAGAAAATGACTCACTGATATATTTCATAAACTCTTTTCCTGTTACCAGCTCTACCCCAAAACAACAAAATCCAGGAAAACAAGTAAATTTCATTTTAAACTACCTGATGTTGACATTTTTGTTACATCAAAATAATGAAGTATCTAAAGAATGGGAAAAAAACACCACATATACTCACTTTGAAATTGGAACTAACCAATGAGCACAAAGGTGCACAGAGAGAAGTAAATCTCAGTGGAAATCAATCAGGGGAAAGGGAGGAAGGGATGGGCAAAAACCTACCTAACCAGTACAACGAACACTATCTGGACGATGGGCATAGTTATAAGCCTGACTAAAGAACAAAGGCAATATCTGTAACCAAAATGTTTGTATCCCCATAATATTCTGAAATTTAAAAATAAAAAATAAAATAAAACAACAAAAGCAATCCATGTAACCCAAAGCATTTGTACCTCCATAATACTTTGAAATAAAAGAAAAATAGAACATATCGGCATATAGAAGAAAAAAAATGGTAATCTGTACTTTTTTCTCTTGGTTCTGGAAGCCTGAGCTCATCAAGTGGCCATTAATTGCTATTGTGTTGTTACATTTTTATCTACTAAGGGATGCGGACAAGAGACTTTTGGGTAAGTGGGATTGCTGGATCAAATGGTAGGTCTACTTTTAGTTCTTTGAGGTATTTCCATACTGTTTTCCATA
>RJWJ010047523.1:0-10930 GCA_004363605.1 Indri indri
TGCATTTCCCTTTATCCCATTTATTCTTACTTCTATTACCATTGTTTATTTTAGTGATTGGGAGGGCCTATATGATCTAGATGTCTATTTTTCTTTTTCTTTTTTTTTTAGCACCTGAACTTATAAATATTTAGTCAATGGCCAAAGCACAGGATCAGATTGCCAGAGAAGATATAGACACACAGGAAGATCTTACTTAGAATCAAACTTTACTGCAATCTTCAAAGACACAGGCAAGCAAGGGGTCAGATGAAGCAAAGAGGAGTCTGGGACATAGGGTGTGGCTCCTCCCCTCATTCTTTCTTTCCACATGGAACACATAGTGTTAGCATAGAATACCAAAGGGGATTTTTAACAGAAGTTTATGAGGTCATGTCACACAGGAGAAAGCATTTAAATTATAAAATATATCCATTATGTGCCCCTAGAGTACAGTACAAGCAGGCCTCTTCCCTCCCCCATACAGGGCACAGGTAGATTTCATCCTAGGTAGGAATCGGTGTCAGCAGAGTCACAATGTCAGTGGATATGACATTCCCCCATTATATGCAAAAATCAATCTTTAAAATCACCTTTGTTTGAGAAGAGATTGTTGATGAAGAAATATATTAACTGGATTCTCCAATTCCCTGTCCAACATGTGGAAACAGACTTGCCCATTTCTTTGGACCAAGTAAGCCCCAGGTTTCTTGAACAATTCTGTGAATGATAGACCTTAAGAGAGAGATGATGACAATGAGAAATGAGTTCAAGCAGCTGGCCTATGGTACACTCATTTCTCTTAGGGATGGGGTGAGAAATACCTCCAGGGAAAGAAAGGAAGGTAGATGGCCTGTTCTAATCTCCTAGCTTCCTGGAAAATCAATTAATGATATTTGTTAAGAGAAACACACTTTATCTGCTAGATTTCCTTAGCACCATGTCTATGAATTACTTATATTAAATCAATCCAGAATTTATGAATGCTTTTTGAAATAAGAGCTAGAGTTTGGAATTCTTTCTTCAGTCTGGCTTTTCAAATACTATGCAAACTGCTTATTGGTTTTTCAAGACTGTGCTTAATAAATTCAAGATTCTGTTCAGTGTCCCTGCCCCCAACCCCTTCTCTCTCTCTCTCTTTCTCTCTCTCTCTCACACACACACTCACACACACACACACACACACACACACACACACAAAGGCATCACAGAGGTATGTTTTCCCCAAAGCAATAGTGTTTATTGCTCTGTTAACATAATTAAGACTCTACTCACAAAACAAAGGATCTGATTAAAAGCGAAACTTCCTCTCCCTTACCTGAAATCACAGGCAAGTATCTCACTAGCTTATTTAATTTTTGCCTGTGAGGTACCTTATAATATTTGCGGCTATAAATACCTCCTTAGGATAAGTACCTCTGAAGGTAATAGAAATATTTGTTTATTTTTATTGCTTTTGTCATAAGGTGCCAAACATATTACTTGAATATGTTAAATGCTGAATAGTGATTTGTCAAATTATAATTGTTTTCTAAACATTAATTCATTATCATCAACTTAGGACCCACACCAATTCACAGTAACAAAAAGCCTCAAATTGAAATCTCAACTTTGCCACCAACTCTGACCTCACTTACTGCAAAAGCATCTTGAAATAGAAATACTTAAAAAAAAAGTTTAAAGTAAGACTTCTTTTTATAGAAAGCAGGAGGTGACCCATGTCAACAACGATGGGATAGTATGGTTTCAAGGTCCCTCATTTCGTCTGCCTTAACTGTGTGGCTTTTACCGTGGACCCAACACTCCATTCTTTCTCATGCCAGGCCTGAAGTAAATTGATTCCTGCATTTTCTGATCCAGTTGTAAAAAGCATCAATTTCCTCATTTTTCATTTAAAAAGACTGATGTTTTTCAAAATAACATATTCACACAAAATAAAGGGAGGAAGAAAGATAATGTGTTCAGAAATGGATGCTTTTAAAGGCAGTATGTATTATAGGTTTGGCAGACTCAGAAATTAAGTGCACAGTACCAAGTTCATTTCTTTTCTTCATGTACCATTCTCTGCAGTAGGAACCTTAAGCACATTTTTGAGATTTTCAAATTTTAGTACTCTTGGAATCATTTCTTAACCAATTTGGGACTTATTTACTGCAATACCTGCTTCCAGGTCTGATACATTCTTGTCAGCTCAGAAATTGCTACCTAGAGGAGGTCGCTCCCAGTTTAGTTTCTTCTGACGGTAGCTGAATCACTTAACGTGCTGAGGTGACATTTCTCCTTTGATCAGTTTCTTCCTGGGCTTCCATCAGTTCTGATCTTATTTTTGAATATATTTCTTGGTCCTCTGCCTGCATACAGGAGCTTATTTATTAATATTTTCTCATTTCCGTTTTACCTATTAGTTATAGACAGTCATTACCTTGCTTTTAACCCTCTACCAATTTGAGAAACCTCAAATTCACCCTTCAAGATGCACAAATAAATTCTCCCTCTGCATTCCACCTTCTTCCTGTGTAGAATTAGTGGATTTCTTCACTTTTTCTTTTAACTTTCAACTTCTCTTTTTCTTTTAGGTCCAGCTATGATACTACTGTAGAAATTGTCTCCCATTACTCCCCCCACCCCTACCTATAATCTTGATCAATGGTGACTGTACTTCTGTTTGGGGGGCATTGCAATGGCAGTAAACCCCCATTTTTCCTGAGTGGGACTGTCACGGTGTCTGTGCAAACTGAAATCATGCAAAGCAATTTTGGTAATTGATGGGAAAATTTATGATTGTTCAATTACTTTTAAAAGTTTTTGTCAAAATGTTAAAAACTCTCTTACTGTCAGTTAGAATCAAAAAATAATAAAATTAGCATTTGCTTAATAAACCATAATTTAAAACGTTGGAAATATTGACAATTAAAATGCTTTATTTCATTGTAAAAAGAAAAACATTGAGAGTATTCTGAACAGTGCTTTCTTTCTCCCTTTTGTAGTATAATATAACTTACAAGGTGAAGTATTTTTTCCATGCCTTGGTGAATTGTCATATTACTTTCTATGTTTGGATTAGCTTCCATCATTTTATCCTTCACACTTTTGAGAGTTCTTTTAAAGGGAGGTGTTTTGCTGGAGTCGTTTCATCTGTCACATCTTCATCCTGTTTGTCACTAACACTTCCTTCATCTGTGTTGATAAGTTCACCTTTTCTGAGTTCCTTTGGTTGCACATCCAGAGTCTTTCCAATGTCAGTTGTGCCAACATTACCATGATTATTTTTTATAATCCCATTTATGTTCCAGTTGAATTTTTACATCCTGAGTTATCACTTATTGTTTCTTTGTTGACTTCCATTTTTGTTGGCATATCAGTTCTTTTGATTAGCCACATTTTGCAAAATGTCATGTGGGTTTGTCACTGAGAGACAAGGAGGTAACACAAATGTATACTTTGCTGCCTGTGCATGAATAGACTAACATAGGTGCAGTGATTAATCATCAATGGACTTTGAAAGATGTGATGTCACTGATTATGATGTGCATTTGTCATTTACATTGCAATTTGAGCACTGCAGAGCTAGCAGCAAAGTTTGTATTTTATGTAATTATTCATAATCAAAATCAATATAGCTTGATAACTGAAATTTAAACTCTAATATTAGGAGACTGGTGTTATTTTACTAGATCATAATAACATAAATTTGTGTATATCCAAACCATGTGCGGAGAGGACTGCCCGTATATACTTTTTGGTTAAGGCAATTAATAGTGGAGGTGAGATTACAAATGATTAACTTTATCTAATCAGGATGCATCTTAAGATTGAGTTTCTAGGTCCCAAACCACATTGCTGCTATGTATCTTCAAAAAGCCTGCAGAGGATGAGCCCACCCACCATACTCATTTAATTCCCGATTGTGAGGTCCTTAGAAAGCCAAAAAACTTGGACAGTACAGGATGTCAAAAGTCAGCGACAACTTAAAAGTTAAAGACCTTGAGGAATGTGATGTATGTCAAAAACATCGCTGATAAATTAGAAACAAGTCAAATACTTATTAAAATTATGAAGAATTATCTAAGTATGCCATTATAACACTTTTGCTTTAAATTCTACTGTGCTGTGGCTGACATCTCTTTTTACATCCTCTAGGATTTTTTGTAGTATCTATTATTTGCGGCTGCCTATGGTTTCCTGAACTTTCTCCACATTTTGAAAATGCCCACCATTGTCAATCTACTTTCCCATACGGAAACACAGTCACCCTCCTGTGCAACTGGAGTGCAGACCTATGACATGGCGGTCATTTGCGTGGTGAATGTGGAGGCAGAGGAAGCATAATTTGGAGGTTGGTAGTGAGTGGTAAGTTTTACATAAGCAGTTTAGCAGCTTTTTTTTTTTTTTTTTTTAACTTGTTCATGATAGATTTGCTATCGTTTGGGAATCCTTGGAAACAGCTGCTCCCTTATCTGGTTAGTTTTCTAAAGTGTTTCTGGGAATTGTTCATATAAGCACAGACAAAACTAGTTTCTCCATTACTCCAAATGAATATCTGGGTGAAATCTCTTTCTGCCAAACTAGCTAGTGTCAACTCTGTCTTCTGCAATTAAATACCTAGACCCATATTATGGTGCATCATCTGTTAGCACTTTTCTTGGGTATTCAATCTACTCCTGTCCTAACTCTTTGAGCTGGGTTTGATGTGTTTTGAAGTCATCCTAAGACCTAATGTCTTCTTTTATGTTGCAGCCCGCCCCATTAAAATGTTGAATTTCATCCTTAATTTCCACTATACAGTTTTTTATTTATTGTTTCCACTTCTGAAACTGCTCTAGAAAAAAAAGACATGCTAATAATCAAGTTAAGGGAACACTTTATAGTTCTCATTCTAATTGACTTTAATTGTAAGCATTGCTTATAAACTGGCCCTTTCTTTTCAAAAATAATTTAATTTACCAATCCAATTTGTTTCCCTCCCTTATCTATGACTTTTTCTGTCTCTTGCATCCTCTATTTTTTTCTTTCTATCCCTTAAGTGTTATTATTTCAAAAATCCTCTTCCTATTCCTAGATAGTTGATCTCATGTTAAGTGCACTCTAGTTGCTTTATTTTAACATTTTCATATAGTCATACCTAAGTTGATGGGTTATGAAAAAGATTGGGAATATTGATTATCATTCATCTGGCACATTCATGGCACATGATACAGTCTCAATAAGCAGTAGACATATCACATTTCAAATTGTCTTTCTTTCCTCTTCTTCCTTTCTCATTCCTTCTAAAGTTCTAATATTAAAAGTAAATTTAGCTTTACCAAGTTGTATCAAATTGGTTGATACAACAAAGTAACAAAAATTCAACTTTTTGCAACACCAGCGAAGCTTATATTTTCATCCACATAATTGAAAATGCAGTGTAACACTGGGTTTCAAGTCACCAGCTCTGTATCTCTGCAGCGCTTATTTTAGTGTTGGAGCTGTCCATAGTTTCTCTCATGGTTGTAGGATGACTGCCAGTAGTCATAACATCGATGCTTCCTTGGTCATATCTGGCAACATATTTTGTGTGGGGGGAGAAAAACAGGCAAGTTTCTCAAATTGCTCAGAAGAAAGTCTGCTTGCATACCCATAAACCTAATCATCTTCTTTCTCATCATCATCATCATCATCATCATCATAAAACTGGAAGAATTTAGTATTTCACCTTTATTTCTCCCCGCATCTTTATCCGTTATTCAGCCTTCTAATACTCATACACACACACACACACACACACACACACACACACACACACACACACATTCTTTCAGATATAAGCTTAGGATCATAATACAATGTCATACCATTATTGACTTACAGAAATTATAGTTTCTGAAACTTTCAGAGCAATGAAATCACTAAAAAATTAAGAAGAGATAATCCCTTTTCTAATTTGATACAGGTGAAATCTAATCAAACTATAATACTATAATTATCCGATAGGCGAAAGGCCTATTTAATAAGAGCTTGTTGCAACTTCCATTCATTTCCTGCTCACCTTTCTCTTGTTTAAATATACATTTTGGACTTTGTATTTGTGATAATAATATCAATTTGGACAAACAATAACTCAAAATAGCCTTAAATATTTTAAAAGAGATTAGTCTAAAATAATATCCAGAAAATAATTCCTTGCCTATTATATTAAATAATTTCTTTCTTGGCTGCACAACAATTTTCTGGCAACAACTAAAGTCATAGGAGAGCAAAAATATTCTGAAGTAAGATCATACACCGAAATTTATCTTTTTCTTTTTTAAAAAAAGTTGCTTTTACATTATGTGTGGAATTGTTATTTTCCTTTCATGGCAGGCATTCTTTCTGGACACTTACTTTCTCTAAGTAGTAAATAAACACACAAACCAGAAAGAAGCATTCATAATTCTTTCCCATCCAGAGAAATAAGTTAATCTCCCATCCAGAGAAATAAGTTAATAATACTCCTTAATTCATAATGTACTATCATAACTGGTGCATGCAAGATTTATCGCTGGGTTTATTTTATTTTATTTTCATTCCCCCCAGTCTGATAGGAATTCCTCTTGACTGGCACACACTCTAATATATTTGATCAATCATTCTTTACTTCTTCACTTCATTTACACAATATGATTTGTTTCATGGTCTGGATTCTACATGCTGTAGAGCATTCTATGGAACACATGACTTCGTCCCATATCCATTGTCCCTTATAATGGCAGCATAAGCTGCCTTTTCTTCCCCACCTCCACAACCAATGTCACATGGACACCTTCTTAATGATCTGTGTAGGAATATATGTGGGATCTCTGGACGTATGTCTTTGCCTCTTTAATTTCACTAAGTATAGCCAAATTGTTTTTCAGACTTTCTGTACCAGTGTGCACTAAAATTCAAGCCTCTTTCATGCCAACATTTGTTATTATACACTTCTCTGATTTGCCTTTTTGGTGACTATAAACTGAGAGAAACATGTACTGTTTAAGTGCTGCTTGAAACATAGCTAATAATTGCATCATATTGCAAATTACATACTGACTTTCAGTAGTGTGGGTCAATACTTTTCACCATCTGAAACTGAGATGACTTCCTAAAGAAAAAGAAAAACAGAGATTTATACTGAGATTTCAAAAGAGCAAGAGACAAGAGTTCAGTGAAAGAGAAAAAAGTTATAAATATTCATTTGCTTTGTCTCTCCCAGTTATTTTATACTAAAATTGTCAAATTTTTAAATGCTGTGAATGCACACGCCTAGAAGCAGACATTAATGTCCACAGTCAAGGGTACTGAAGAGGCTGGTGTTGACGCTGTCATCCACACCACCCCTGCCAATGCTGCTGGAGGAGTATGGCTTTTGAATACCAGCCAGTGCTTCTGCCAGCACTGCCAGCATTACCGCCACCGTGGACCCTCATGTCACTGTAACCACTGTACTCACCCCCACTGATGTCTCCTGCTGTCGTCAGCACGAACATCGGCATCAGCAGCATCGCCAGTGCCAGTTTGTGCCTGTGTCATGCCTGCCTCTGCTGCCATTGGAGCCAATGTCTCATCACCGTATGTCATTCCTGACACCTAATGCTCCCCAGAAGTCATAGGAAAATATTTTTAAGTTATTTTCTTAATTTTAAATTTATGTTTTATTTGTATTTGCTAAGCTAATAGACTATCTGCATACTAAGTTGGTAGTGTACTCAGAATTAATTTGGCATTGAAATAAACTTGTTTTCCAAGTTCCTTTGTCCCATAAGATTAGATAACTCTGATCAGGCTCCTTATTTTGTCATACTGCTAGCTCTGAGGTTGATAAAGGCCAAGGTAGACCTGATTAGCAGAGCGAACAAAACTGGGTTTCAGGCTGGGACCCTTGCTACAGAAGGTGGTAGGAATTAATAAGTACTGTAGGACAGGTTCAGGCACAATTTTTCTTTTTCAGAATGCAGAGAATTTTTAAAAGTATTTTTCCATTTTTAGAAAGCAGCAGAATTTTCACATCTCATAGTTAAGGTGAAAAAAGTAGTGCATCTTATACGAAATATTAATAATAATATGGCAAACAAGTTGTAAAAATTTAAGGCAATGTGGCTGAGATTATATTTTTATTTGGAATATTAGCTGAGAGATGAAATAGGAATTAAAAAGTGAGACTAATAAAATGAAATAAAACATAATAGACAGAAACTACCAGCTGCACTCTTGTCCTGCAATCTCCACTAGGAAACATATCTGTTCTTCAGAGTTTGAAACGCTGCTCTTGTTGCTGTTGAAACATTTAACTTTGGAAAAAAATATGTGGGTCTAGGACGCTGCTTCTCCAATTTTAATTAATATATAAAGCCATATTCAAAGGGAAAAGAAATCTCAGTCTCCCAATGTTGAGTTAAATTATGTCGATTATAACATTACTTAAATATGTACAAACATAAAGCAAAGTATAAACCCCTAGTGTTAGAACTTTTATATAACCATAAAACTAAAATAAATGAATACATTAAATAAGACAAAAACTACAAAACCAATAAAATTTAAATTAACAACATTTATTTAAAGTGTTGGTTGAGGGTTTTTCTAAAGTAAATTGCCGTTTGCGATAGAAATATGCTATTGACTGTGGTAGAACAGATTATTTTGAGTCAGCATTCATCTACTTCCCTGGGCCCTTTGAGGACTTAATTTCCCACCAAATTTCTCTGTGCAAGAGATTGTAGAAACTTTTTTGTAAAGCATGCTGTGAATCAATTGGCTTTCACTTGGCACAAAATCATCTTTTACTTATTAAATTTGCTTCTTTTGTTTTCTCATTACCCTAAAACAATTAAAGTCACACTTTAGGCAACAGAATAACTGTGAATGCGAAAAAAATGCTGATTCTGAAAGAATATGGCATTGCCAGATATAAATTTGTGGTAATCCAAATAATCTGAGTATGCTTAGATATTTTTTATGTATTTGGGATAAACACACATACACACCCCAAGTTAAATCTCAAGACTACTTCATTTTCATTTAGACTAATGGCAGAAGGATATCCACAATTTCAATATGGACAAAAAGCTAGAGCACTAGCAGTAAATGAACATATGGGAGAGACAATAAACTTATTTTAATGTGGAAGCCTGGGAAAGTTGTGTTAAAGGGACACCATCATTTTTTGTTCATTACAAAAAAATATTGAGCGGTAGTCGTGGCCGAGCGGTGAAGCCGGTAGACGGGGAAAAAAATATTTATTGGACATCAATCCTAAAGACAAGTGATTCATGGTAAGTACACTCAGGGAGATTAAAACCTCAGGTAAGATGATTAGTCCTTAAAATTAGAAAACTTCTGCCCTAAGAAAGACATTGCTAAGAAAATGAAAAAGCAATCTCTAGACTGGGAGAAAACATTTGTATAATACAAAGGACTCTTAAAATTCAATAATAAGAATATGAGGAAACCAGTTTTAAATGGGCATAAGATATTTATCAAAAAAGATTTACAAATGGCAAATAAACATATAAAATATGTTCAACATCATAGCAAGGAATTTCAAATTAAAACACTGAGTTATCACTACACACCTATTACAATGGCTCAAATCCAAAACTCTGAAAACACCAAATACCGGAGAGGATGTGGGGCAAAAGGTACTTTTATTTATTACTGATGAGAATAAAAAATGGTGAAACTACTTTGGAAGACAGTTTGCCAGTCCATTAGAAAGCTAAATACAGTTTTCACATATAATTCAGCAATTGTGCCCAGATCCCCAAACTTGAGGCAGCCTAGATGTTCTCCAATAGGTGAATGGATAAACAAACTATGGTATGTCCATACAATGAAGTAGCATTCCACAATAAAAACAAATCAGCTGTCAAACCACAAAAAAACCTGGAGGAAACTGAAATGTGTGTTGCTAAGTGAAAGAAACCAGTCTGAATGGCTACATACTCTGTGATTACAACTCTGTGACAAAAACTGTAAGAAAAGGCAAAACTCTAGAGGCAGTAAAATGTTCTGTGGTAGCCATAGGTTTGGGAGGTGGTGACAAATAGGTGAAGCACAAGGAATTTTTAGGGCAAACTGTTCTGCATGATACTGTAATAGTAGATAAATGACAATAGGCTTTTGTCAAAACCAGAACTATACAACACAGAGTGAACTCAAATGTCATCTGTAAACTGTAGTTAATGATAATGCATCAGTATCACTTTGTCACTTGTAGTACAAATGTACTACACTAATGCAAGTTGTTAATAATAGAATAAACTGTGACGGAGAAAGAGCAGGTATATGGAAACTCTGTACTTTTGCTCAGCTCAATTTTTTTGGAAACTTAAAAGTATTTTTAATAACTAATATTTTACATATAAATTAGAAAATCAATATGTGATTGATATTAATCTTCATGTAACTAAATTTGAGAAGTAACAGGTAGATGGCGCTTGATTAGATACACTAATTGTAATGATTCGGTGTGAATCTGGGATATTTGATGTATATCATAGTGCCAGTAATTTCAGAATTTTTTAATGAAAACGTGCCCAGTCCATTCTTTAAAATATATATGATGACAATTTTCTTCTATTTAGTAATTATGTTGTTTATAATGCATGATAGAAGAGTTTAGAATAACTGATTTTATCTGATGCATACTTTGCCTCACAGTTCCACTTTCGTTTAACAGATTTCACTCAGTAAACTTTAATAAAATGTATATAATCACCTGTCTTTAAAAATTATGAATATAGTTGAGTTTCCTTTACCGGCAGAATCTTAACAAGACTTGAAATTCCATGATGGGTTAATTAAGAAAAAATATTCTGAGAGATACATTATCAAGCTTGATAAGATCACTCACCTAATTACAAAGGGCTCTCTTGGGGCGACATTGGTACTTTAATTACTTCAAGGAAAGACAATCCTCTGTTCTAGTCCTTACAGACCCATTAATGATATGCTACAA
>RJWJ010047524.1:0-10942 GCA_004363605.1 Indri indri
TTTGTAAATCGTGTGCTATATATTCTTAATATCTGTAAAACTTATGATAAGAATATATTTAAAAATATAAATATATATAAATGAATATTATTTTTGTGGAAAGATGATCGTTAAACATTTACCACATTACCACTGCTGCTCTTTCAATCCTAAAATTCTATCTTCTCCAGACTTTCCATTCCATCACTTTAACCCAAGACAACTTGCTTCTACCATTTCACTTATTTATTGCCACTCCTCCAAATTCAACCATGCATCTACTATTTTCCCTATCTCCCAGCCATTCTTCTCTCTCAGTGCCAGGTATAGTTCCCTAGTTGGGAATCACAATCTCTTGCTGGAATAGCTGCAATATCTTCCTACCCGGGCTTCTATCTCTGGCCTTATCACCCTCTAACTCATCCTCCACCTTGTAGCCTAAGTAATCTTACTGAGTCACAAATGTCAAAACGTTCCTTTCTTTAAATCTAAAGATCCTCCTTGGGGGTTATGAGCAGATTCTCAACATAGCATTCTTCTCTCCAGGTGCAACGCTGGATCACCTTGTCTTCCAACAATCTGCCTTTGACTCTGTTCCTTTCAGAAAAATGGTTTAGAAAGGGGTGAGTCTGGGGTATCTTGCTTACTGTGCATTACATATGTTCTAAATATCTCCTTTCTGTGTGATTGGTAAAAATACACTACCCAAGAAAAAAAAATAAAAATAAATAAATATCTCCTTATTTTTTAAAGAAATATTGACATTTCTTTGTATCTAGTTGCCCTTATCCCAAGTTCAAAATTACCAAGATTAACTACATCATTTTTAGAATTTATCGAATGTGGGTAGTGCATTTCTATTCTACCTTGGTTTGCTTTTTTTTCATATGATGCAAGCAAATGTCAAGCTGGTGGTGAGTTCAAAAGATAAAGTAAAACTGTTTATTTAATGTGCCACAGATTTTACCCTTCTCATCTCCACTAGACTAGTTTCTAGATGAGCTGTGCATTATATTAGGGCCTTCGTTCCCTCTGGGTTGGTCTTCTCCATGGTGTAGAGGTCAGTAGCTGGTGAATCAGCCACATTTTACACAATGTAGTCTGGGATGAGTAGAGAGGATAGCTTTAATAATGGGAGGCAGGAAGTGGTCTTGTGGAAACAGAAACCACTGGAGAAAGAGTGAGGAGGCACCTATCCTTAAACTCTGCTCTAAATACCTCTGTGGCCATATGTTAAATAATGTCTGTCCCTGTGGCCTCAGTTTCCCCATATAACATTTATGAATTTTTAGTATTTGCATATATCCCCTCTAACAATCACCCTGAGTCCCATGACAGTAATAGGAACAACAGCAACACCAACAGAGACTAAGACTTATTGAGGAGGTCCATTGTCCAAGTGTTTTGCATGTTATCTTACTTAACCCTCATAACAATTACATAAATAACTGCTATTTTTTATTTCTGTTTTCCAGAGGACCTCACTAAGAGCCAGGGATGTTAAACACATTGATGATATTAGCAGAGCTAGTGCTGTGGGGTTTGAATCAATTTAAGGGTGCTCAACTTAAACCATAAGTTTCTACTTGAAATATACACAGAAATGCATAAACACATAGACACCTCTAGTTACTCTTATCTTTTAGGACTCTGCTTAGACATTACTTCAAGCAAAATGTTAGACATTTATTGATTATCTACTATGTGAAAGTTATCTGTCTAGAGTTAGGTGCATGTATTCTCTGGTAAGTTTGACTCAGTCCTTTAAGAGAGAAAGACGTGCCCTTCCCATCTGCCATCACAGCACCTGTGCTCGCTGCTTTCAGGCAGGGTACTTAATGCACATTTTCACAATTCCGAGTTTACTTGGAATGGTTTCCTATTCACTCTAACCCTAGCACCTACCCCACCACCTTGCTCTTTTATAGGCTCAATAGTCATGGGTTAGTGATCAAATGTATCCAAGATAGAACAAGTGAGATTATCACTCTTTTCCCCAGAGCCTGGAATCTAGATCACCTTGGGTTAAGGCACTCTCTCCACCTCTCCACATGGCCACTGCTTTACATGCTAATGTATTTCATGCTAGGCTTTTGTGGGAAGTCATTAGGAACTATTAACACCTTAGCAAACAGTGTCATCTAGCAGCTACTTAAGGGCCTAATGATAAAGAGCACTTAGAAAATGTTACATAAAACTAGGGTGAGAAAATGGTTTAAAGAAACTGAAATCAGGGGGAAAAAAATCTTCCTCTGACTTCATAAAGCACTTCTTTTGTTGTCTGTTCACAATGATCTAATAGACACATACCGCACTAGGCACCAAAGATGAAAAGACAGTCACTGCTGTTTAGGAGTTCATAGGCCTATGAGAGATGGATGGGTAAGGAGATCAATGATTGAAACACAGGGTGACACGTAGTCCCCAAACAGCTATCATGAGAACACAGGGGTGAGAATACTTGAGGCTGGTAATGATGTGGTGAAATAATGTACAAACTGGAGGAGCTTGATAGTTTGAGAGGGAAAAAGGACATTCCTGACACTGGAAAGTGCAAGTTCATGCCTGCTGAATACATTTAATGAGATAATTCATGTGAAAAAAATGGCAAACTGTAATACGCTTCGTACAGGCTTAAAAGTAGCACTACCTTCTTAAGTAAGGTGTATCATTGCCTAATAGGAGTAACACTCCTGACCGGGTTATTATGTCATTCCCTGAAATGACAGATAGGAAAGCCCTTTCTAAACAGTGCGATGCTAAAGTAGAGTAGGGTGGGTTTTGGCCGTGGGAGGAGGAGTGGGAGGACACAGAGACATTTCAAAATCCTTACCTGTGCCACAGGCCCTGCAAGATCTTGCCTCGGCCCCCCTTATTGCACTGGCCATACCCGACCTTGCTTTTGCTCTTGTTGCATCAAGAGTGTTTGTCTTTTGGATTGTCTGCACTCATTTTTCCCTTTCTGGATTCATTCTCTTCCCCTTCCACACCCAGATATTTTCATGTTATATCCCATCACTTTATTTAGATCTTCACTAAAATATCACCTCTTCAGATGATCTTCTTTGGCCATCCTCATCAAAGGTGCTGAAGAGTCACTCAAACCCATCATCTTGCCCCATTTTTGTCACCATGTAAGCTTATCTCATTTGCCAGATAGCATAGAAACTGGATGCCTCCTCTAACTGTGATGGACATTCCAAGAAGACAGACGTTTTGTGTTCTTTTTTAATGGCTGTTTTCTAAACATCTAACACAATCTTTGGATCTTAATACACATTGGATGAATCAATAAATGAATAAGTGAAACTAACCATATAACCTTTGCGATTGTTTGGCAGATCAATTTAGTAAATAGCGTGCTAAAGACAGCCCTCTCAACTGTGTGGATAAAGATATAACACCTTACTATATAGGCTAAGAATTCTAAAAGGCTCTACATAAACATGATAATTTTAGATTTGGTTGACAAGAGCTTTAAGATTAGAAGGTATTTCTTCAATTTTTCTAGGCAATGCAAACACTAGTATGTGAAATAATTGCCTCAGCTAAATATTTTTATCTGTTCCACATGCCATGGCCAGAAATATAACTGTTCTTCACTTGTATTTTCCTTTTCTTTTCAAGAAAAAAGAAATTTGTTTACAGTTTCCTTTCTATTAGAAGAAGCCGATCTTATAGCCAGAGCCTCTTTTTCTCCAAGAATCATTTTTTGAGACTTCGCTATAAACAGATTGTTCTTGCTTTTAGCAAACATTCTTCCTGTGATCTATTTATGTATTTATCTTTGTCATAATGCGGAGACCTAATGACCGATTCTCCCAGCCTCTTGCGATGTAGCATCTAATTTGCCTTCCTTTGAATTGTCAGCCATGCTCCTGTTTGTTCATTCCCCAATAATACTCCCTTCTTCACTCAAATGTCAGAACAAATCCACTCCAAAAGACTGTGTTCAAGACCTATTACTCTTCTCCAGTGTATTTCTTTGCTTTTGTCTGATGACGTTATGTTCAGAGTGCCACCTCTTCATGTGCTGTTTCAGTAATTGAAATAAGCAGCAGGACCAATTAGTGACCTTTACATACCACCAGTGCCTGATGGCCAAAGGAGGAGCATCACCGTTCTCAAAGCGCAAAGTCAGTCATACAGCTACTTGGGCAGATGTGATGATGAAACGAAGAGAAAACATGACAAAATCCACAAATACATAATACATAGTAAGTAAGTTAATAAAGATATTTATTGCTTTTATAACTCTTTAGAGCTGTATAATGCAGTTCTACTCATTACCATAAAAGGAGCCATATTTACTCAAGGACATAGTACAATCATCCCTCATGCATTCCCAGGACAAAAGGTGTAATGGGGATTCCTTTTTTGTCTTCCAGACAGGAACACTATGCACAGATTTTTATTATTTTTGTACCTTATTTGATTCTTACAGCAGCCTCGTGCAAATATTCTGATCTCCATTTTCTAAATTAAAACACAGAAACAGAAGTGAATTTCTGGGAGGAGAGACTGGCTCATGTTTGCATAGCCAGGCAATGCCTGGACGGGGATAGAAATGGTTGTCTTTACCACAGTTCTCTGACATTTCTTTCCTCAGACTGTCTCATTTTGTCCTTCTCATGTTGCGATAACACCTTAGAAGAGTTTCTCTTCTCAAGGGACCAGTGGATCCCTTCATATTTTGAAGAAAGTATCTGCAAACCAACACTTTTCAATACAGGGAGAGAATGCAACAAAGGCTTGGTTGGACCTAAGAGACCAGGTGTATCACCTGACTTCCAGGAGAGACGATCTACTAAAGCAGATAAACTTTAATCAAATAATCACTTACACAGATAAATAATTTTCAATTACTCACACAGGGGTGGGTAGTTGCTGCCTAGTATAGTTAATAAGGTACACTATACTTGAAATTTACTTGAAATGACTTCAAAGAGAAGATATCAAGTATTCTTACCACTCCCCCCACCCCCCGCGAGGTAACTATATGAAGTGATGGATATGTTAAGTAGCTGATTGTGGTAATTATTTCACAATGTATGCATATATCAAAACATTCTGTTGTATACCCTATGTATGTGCAATTTTGTCAAACCTCAATAAAGCTGGTAAAAAAGAAATAAAATTGATGTTTGCAATAAAAACAAGAGCACAGTGGGACAAAGTGTTTTTATTTAGTTTGGGAAGTGGTTGGGAAGTTGAGGCATGCTGGCAGAGGGCCAGAAAATACCACCTAAGCATCTGACTTTAATCCGAAGTCTGAAGGATAAACAAGGGAGGGAGGACTATTTCAGCAGGAAGAGTATACATAGGAGTGAGGCCCTGAGGCCCAGACGTCATCTCAACCAGGCACCCAACTTACATCCCACAATGTTTTGAGTGGTCCATGAAAATGTTTGAATGTTTTTAAAAATCAGAAGAATAAAAAGAATGTAATACAGCCTGAATAATATTCATCTTCATGCTAATGAGGTCAGGACGGGATGGGAAACCGTCGAGAAAGGAATATTTGTTCCCTGATCAGGTCATGAAAGATGAATGGAACATGGAAATATAAGGATGGTGGAGATGGGCCTTTCACTCAGAGGAAATGATGTAATCCATAATGAAATGGCAAAACATAGAGCGTAGCTGGATGGAGAGGAATTGCGGATTGTTGAATACACTAAAAAGTTGGGTTGGAGATAGTTCCCCAAAGGTCCATAATCTTTTCTTAATCAAATAACTTCATATGTGGAAAATTGGGTATTTAAACAAATTAAATAGGCAAATATTAACAGACATTGCCATTATCATCATTTTTCTATTAAAATTACCACATTTATGTAGCACTTTCAATTTTATATCAAACTATAGACAAACACTCATTGAAAGTAGTAATATGAGAGTCTGGGGGCAATAATGTAGGCCCTGAGGCTGATTCTGAGAAGGGCAAAAAGAAGAATAATGAAAAAAAGCATAGAGAAAAATTCCTTACATACCAAAATGCCCATATGTGATTAAAGAAAGATTATATTTTGATAAGTATATTTAGTTTAATACAGGGGGAGGGAGGGAGAAGCCACATCATTTTGAAAATATTTCCTTCAAAACAAATGTTTCTAAGATAGAAATGAAAAGACATGCTACATTTATCCAAGAAATTTACTTAGCTTGAACCCCAGGTCCTCAAAATTTGATGTAAATAGTGTACTATTTCCCCCTTTACAACAATTTCTTATAAATGGATTTTAGAGAAATCACCATACCTTTCAAATGGTGATTCTATTCTTTTTCCTACCTGCAGACTTTGCTAAAGTGCCTGTAATTTGTACATCAGTCTCAGTGCTAAATGTTTTATTTTAGCAAATATATAACTGTATGAGCTCCAGCATCAGAACATTTTGTTTGTAATCATTAAAACACAAAATCGTCGTCTGGAACCAAAGGTGATTATTTTTCCATTTGTTCGGATCCTGGCACACAAAATGATCTATCTTGATTCTCAGTCCTGGGATTATTTTGCTTGCAAATCAAGATCCAGCATAAAATTTTCCACATTCACAAAGAAAGCTAAAGTATGTAAGATACTTTTGTCCAGGGAATGCTTCACTCTCACTGTTCTATCTATCACGGCATTAACCAAATGCCTGGCACACCGCCCAGCTGACTGATCCCACCCAATTCAGTTCAGCAACATTAAACTAGTAACTCATTCACAAAAATATTGTTACTGAGATATTATGATCTCTCAACCTTTGGGAGACATAAACATGAACAGTTTTATGCTTCCCTGACTACATCTATATATACTTCTCCTTCCTGGACAGTTCAGAGAGGGGTCTATCAACAACGTCTAGTTTTCTTTTCGTAATTGTTAAGCTATTTTGTTTATTACAAAGTCTTATTCTGTTCTTTTCGTTTTAACTTGGTACTATTATTTCAAACTTTCCGAGTCACGTTCTCTTCAAAGCCCTCCTCCTCCCTCTCCTTGAAGGCGTGACTCTCAGAGATGCACCTGTTCCTCCTCGCCAGTGCTTGGCATTCTGGTTTTGGAGCAGAAGCCAGGAATGGGTACTAAGTCATCTGCATGCAGTCCTCTTTCTGTTGGTGTCTGTGCTTTCCTGCCAGTAATGCTGTATTGGCTCCCCATGAGGGGTACGGGTCTCTCAGATGAGAAATGCTAACTGGCCCCACGTCAGGGGAGACGAAGCCTGGTTTTGGCACTCCCCATTTTGTGGCCTCTTGCTCTTGGCTTATGAAAGAGGACTTGGCATCTTCTTCTCCTGCTAGCTCCCTCTTACGTTGATTGGGAAGGGTGTGACGGAAGTGGCAGGATCAATCAGCTGAAGTGGCACCTCTCAGTCAGCCCCACATGGACGCAGGGACGTAAACAGCTTGGTGATCTCTGAATTTAGAATGTGACACAGTTAGACCATTTGTTTTCAGCTTTGGGACTGGACACAATTTCAGGACAAAAAGCAGTATTTCTTATTTCCTCTCTAACATCCTCCTGTACAACTGCTATATGCTAAAGCACCATGTTCTATACTCACAAGAAAGTCATTGTGGAGAGACAGCCTTGGTAAGTTAAAGTTGACAGAGCTGTGCTCATGTGCTAGGTAACACCAATGAGAAGGGTATAGCTCAGTCTTGATATTCAAGGTTCTAGAAGAAATGACATTTAAAAAATGTCTAGATATCAGCTCAGCAAGGAAGGAAGGAAGAAAATAATATTATATGCAGGGGCACAGATTTTGAACATAAAAACCTCGTTATAAGGGAAAAACGACATTGGTCTGAAAATACCAGCAAGTTGGATATTTGAAACTGCAGCATGAGGTCAACCAGAGGATCAGAGGGAGCTAAGGCAGTGGAAGTAGAAAAGTGTCAGATGTCAAAAGTGTTCTAATGTTTAGCTAAGGATTTTGGATTTCACACTGTAGGAATTTAATCAAGAATTTTAATTCAAATGCATGTATTTAGTCTGCCAGGAGAAATACAGGAGGAAGCATAAATAACAACAACAAATAGCAACTATTGCCCAAAGATTTTCCTTTTAATTTCCCACAACTTATTTCACGTGTATAACTTATGCCCATAACTATAAAATGCACATGTAGATATTATCATTATACTTTCAAATGAGAAAGTTGAGGCCTGGAGAGTTTATTTTTAGTTTTTCTCACATTTATCGAGGCATACTTGACAATTGAAAATTACATATATTTAAGGTGTACAACTTGATGATTTGATATACATATACAGTGTGAAATATTCAACATATTTAAGCTAATCAATGTATCCATCACCTCACATAGTTACTATTTTTCTTTTCCTTCCTTCCTTCTCTCCCTCCTTCCTTCTTTGCTTCCTTTTTCCTTCCTTCCTTCCTTTTCTTTTTTCCTCCCTCTTTCCCCTCCTTTTTCCCCCCATTTCTTTCATTTCCTCCTTCTCTCCTTCTTTCTCTCTCTCTTCCTTCCTTCCCCTCCTTTTTTTTCATGGTGAGAACACTTAAAATCTATCCTCCTAGCAAATTTCAAGTCTGTGATACAATGTAGTCACTGTAGTCACATTGTTGTACATTAGCCCTCCAGAACTTACTCATCTTGCATAACCAAAATGTTGTCCCTCTTGACCAATATTTCTCCATTTCCAGAGAGTTGAAGCAGATTTTCTGAAATCAAAAAACTAATCAGTGTCAGAAACAGGACACTAGTTCATTTTTTCTGAAACAAGAATAATATTCATACCATATTTATATGTCTAACTTAAAACTATCACATATAACTAAAAACTGGCATGTTCTTTATGGAATCTTCCTTTGATTTTCCTGGGTTTGATTGTACAGGAGAAAGAACATATACTAAGAGACAAATTTTAAGCCAAATTTCAACATATGTATCATAAAGGAAGTATAAGCAGTGTCACTTAACAGTACAAAATAGGCAGCAACAAAGTGTTACTTAGATCAATAAAACGCACAGGGAAGGAAAGAAAATATCTGAAATATTTTTCAGTGTTAGGCACTTTTGAGTTACATATTCAAGGGGAAACTGAATTTTGGCAGATGAAGAATCAGAAAGAACATTTAAGCTTAAAGCATGGTCTGGGGATAATGAAACATAGTGGAAATATGTTTTAAAATATTTGTTTATTTATTACTTTAAGACTTGGAAAATGGGAATGAAGACATTGCCAGAGGCTAGATAATATTGAGATTTTACTGCTATGATACTATTAGGTATCTAATAAATAAGGGTAGAATTAATATATAATTCAACGGGAATTTTTGTTACTTTCTAAAACTATGTCTTGTTGTGATAGGTAGAATAACGACCACCCAAAGATGTCCACATTTTAATCCCTGCAACCTGTTTTTATATTGCCAAATGTGGCAAAAGGAACTTTGCAGGACTGATTAAGTCTCTTGAGATGGTGACATGATTCCAGATTGTCTGAATGGGCCAAATATATTTGCAAGGGTTCTTATAAGACTGAGGCAGAGAAGGAGATGTGAAAATGAAAATTATTAAATATCTGGATAAAACTCAATGAAGACTTCATTCGTGTCATGGAGAGTTTACAGAATGTAACTCTGGTTATGGGTCTGGAGTCTGAGAGAGGCGTGGACGTGTCTTAAAAAGAATAATTAACAGCTCCTGACAATGTGTTTCAAAGACAGTAAAAGTTTTCAAGTAAGAGAAACCCTGCACAGAAAGTCTCCATGAGATTTGTAGTTTTAGGTGTTCAGATTCATTGAAATTCCTACCAAACACACTCAGAATTTTCAGGATCCTCTTTGACTTCAGTTAATTCCCTGAAATCTGTGAAGAGAGCTTCATTTTAATTCTGCATCCTTCGTCTAGCAGACACTGTAAGTGTCCTGCCCAAATCCTCTTGAGACGTTCCATTAGGGTTCAACCTGCTAGACTTCCAACTAATAGCAGCTGCAGCCTTTTGTCTGAAAACTTTCTGTCATTTCTCTCATGGCAGGATTCCATTCTGTTCCTGCTCTTGGCATGATATAAGTATGGAGAATGAATCCCTTTGTCCTATACAGCTATTGGCTAGAGACGGACTGGTGTTGATCTATGAACACACCTCACTGGGTGATAGGTGGAAATAACTCTGAGTTGCATATTCACACTGACTCTCAGAATTTTCCATCAAGATTAATCTCCTGGCACCCATGGCAGGAACTTGCGTGGCAACATACTCTTCACTGGTTGCCTTTCCTTTCTTGTCTCCCTTTACTATTCCTGTACTGGTGTTTCCTAGGGTCAGACTCAAATGAATCCGTTGCTCACAATTTGTTTCTGGAAAAACATAAACTAAGGTATGACAGGAACCAATTCTAGGAAACATTGGCATTATTAGGATATTCTATTAGGACAGTCGTAGAAGCTCTTTGGACCTCTGACTCTGCAGTGAGGAAAGATGTTGAAGCCCTGAGTTTGTTGTTTATGTTCTGTAAACTCTCCAGTGTGATCTGAGTTAGAATTTGACTCCATACGCTCTATAATCCTTATTTCTTCCATATTGTTGTATTTCAGCTGTAGCCTTGTATCCCAGAGCATTGTCTAAAATAGGCATTTCATTATACGTAAGTCAAAGTGACAATTTAAGTTACTCTTAGCCATGGATACCAATATCCCATTAGCCTTTGGCATGAGTTTCTTATTTCATATTTAACCAAGTCAAATAAGCTCTCATTGATTCCTATGTATAAAGATATATTTTATAGAACAAATTTCTGTGTTAAATATGAGTCATGGAATACTAAGACAGAGAAAACACTTGAAGTATTTCAAAAAGGAAAGAATGCAAATTAAGACAAATAGAGGCTTACAAAAACTTTAAAAGAGCTGGATTAGTAAACACTGGAGAAGCTGCTTTATAGAGATTAGGAAGTCATAAATCGCAGCAATTGTAAGACTCTGCTGCCTCAGGTACATGGCACCCTAAAGGG
>RJWJ010047525.1:0-10937 GCA_004363605.1 Indri indri
TGACACAGAACCTGTCACATTATTTACTCTCAGGATTACACTTAGGGAAGATCTCTCTAAGATGCATACGTGCATGGACTGGTTTGAACCTTTTTCTTGAAATAGGTTTCAAAAAGACAAGGGAAAAAAATCTATTCGATGATGTGTTCTCAGCCAGTCATTGAAACTGCTCCCAAAGTTGGCAACTATATTTCTCAAAACTTCTCTCCCTTCCTCCAAAACCTTCCTCCTCTTTGCCCAAGATGCTTTGTTCCTTCTTGGACTATCTGAGAGTCCTAAGCATTTGCTCAATTTCTTACTCTTTTCCAGAAAAAAAGTCTCCCTGATCCCTGTATCTTCCAGATCCAGTTCAATTCTTCATAAACCCTCCCCCAAGTACACCAGTTCTCTCTGACTTCATCTTCCTCTATTCCTCTATTCTCTGAACCCCATATTTGACTCTTTCCATGGTGCTCCTGAGCACTGTTATCCACCATTTTGTAGATAACCGACCTGTCCAAGTGTTTAGATCAAAAACCCTTCAGGGGCAAGGACCTGCTCTGACACAGCTACCACATTCTCAGCACCCAGCAGAGAGCCCTAACCCAGAGTAGGCCTCAGTAAATGTGGACAAAGATTTTACAATTCCTTCCCTCCCTATTCAAATTTAAGGCATTGCTAATGTCCTCCCCGACTCCTAATAGTCAGATGGACTCGAAACCAAAGAAATCAAACCTGCTGTTGATTATCTAGTTGGAGATGGGCCTCCGCCCTGCTTCCTGTACTTTGGGACATTTCTGTTTGTTGGGGCTCCCCTGGAGGGTGGAGAAAGACAGCGAGGTGAGGCTCAGGCCAGTTCAGTTGTCAGCTTACTGACATATCTGATTTAAAATTACAGCCAAAATGAGGTTTTATCTTACCTGAGGATTTCAAAGAACACCACCACTGGGGGCTCACATTACCTCAGATAACACAGGAATCTTGACCTGACTGAATGGAGTGGGTGAGGGAGGCCTCAAGCAGACTCCGGGACCCTGCCATCCCATACCTTCTGTCTGCCCTCCTCCAGTGACACACAGGGAAATGCAGCGATGACCTGACTCGGTTTCATTTCATCTGTACTGCGGGAGCTCAGAGGGGTGTGGAATGGCATCGCTGGCAAGGGCCCGACATCGAAGAAGAGTTTGAAGCTGAACATACTGAGATAAGATCAGTAAGGAAGCCAGGCAGCCAGATGACTTGTATACTAATACCCAAGTGCAAGACAGCCGCCAAACCCATGCAAAGGGCTGGGTCACAATACACAAATCTTTCAGAGAAAGGATCATTTTTAGGCCCTTAGGTGGTATATTGTCTTAGATCCAGGCCATTATGATGCCATCTGTAATACATCTGAAAGATTCAAGGTAAAACTCCTCCAGGAGCTCCAAAAGCAATCACAACTCAACTCTGCTCAGGGAATTCTCTCTTTTCTTCTGAGCTTGCATACGTTTTGAACGTGCTGCCCTCCTGGCTGTTCTAAATCACAGAAAGCTAATTCTGAAACTGTGAGAATTCTTCTTTCATTACTAAAAATCATAAATTACCTTTCCTACACTTTGGAATATTACTAGTAGTACCTCTACTACTCTTATAAAAGCAACTTATAATTGAAGCCTGTTGGTAGGATAAGGGACTCTAGAAAATATCTAGCACAGCCCCTTATTTAATAGAGTAGGAACTCTGAATTTGAGAGACATTAGGTGACAGTCCAAAGGGACTTAAGTAGCTGGTAGAATATATGCCAGGCACTGTCTAAGAGCTTTACCTGTATTGCTCACTTAATTCTCCTAACAACTCTATAAAGTAAGTATGATTAGTATCTCTACTCGACAGATGAGGAAACTGAGACCCAGCAAGGTTACGTCACATACCTAAGGCCACACAGCTGGTAAGGGGTAGAGCTGGGATTACAACCCATGCTCTAAACTACTAAAGATCTAGGATTAAAACCCAGAACTCCTGACTCCATGGAGGGTTCTCCATATAAATAATTCTAAGGCTCATGAGCGAGCTAACCACATTTACAAAGGCCTGCAAAACTTTTTTGGACCCTGATTAGAACTAACAAAGATATTTTTTAAACAATCTGAGAAACCTGAATAGCATATCAACAAATTATTGTTAATTTTATCATAATGACATAGTTATATGAGGAAATATCTCTGTTTTTTAATAATATATACTAGGTATATAGTGAAATGACATACGGTCATAAGGCCTGGGACTCACAATCACAAAACAAAAAATAGAAAAAAGGGACATATGAAGCAAGTTTGGCAAAATCTTGGTAACTATACTACCTGGATGATAGAATACGAGGGTTCATTATACTATTCAACTTTTTTTGCATGTTTATTTTCAACCTTTTCAAACAAGTTGATACAAAGTCATTCAAAAAGGCCCACAAACCTAAACTCATGAAAAATGGAACAATCGAAAACGTATAAGCACGTGCCTTTTTACATTTTTAAGTTTGTTTTTTAATGTTGGCCTTCATTACCCACCAAACTATTTGATTTTGTTGTTTCTGATCTCACGATCGTCCACTCATCAATACTTAAAGCATGGGAAGAGCTAGTTAAACCCATACATAACTATTATTTTTTTTTAGTCTGTCTGGAGAACTATTGTATTAGTCAGCTAGTTAAGAATATTTATTGAGCATTTACTACATCATGAACATTATATTAGTGCTGACCCAAGTGATCAAAGACACAAACTACAGATCCACTGACCAGGAGATTCTAAACTCTGGCTTGGTTGCTGCTCTGCCTCCTGAAAGGTCCAGGGTTACACTCTCAGATCTGCATACAACAAAGCCAGGCAGGTGCACCTTCTGTGGTTCCCTGGCAGACCCTGGGGCAGCAAGAGGAGACAGGCAGTGGCAAGGAGGTGAGGAGGGTGAGGCTTATGGGTAATTTTTAGTGTCTGCAAGCTTGCCCAGATTCTTCCTTTTCCAATGCAGAGACTGTTGCAATGTATTTCCCATTCAGCTGGGAAATGCATCGCACGCCCAAGTAGGCCCACCTGCTCTCCAGCATTTTGTATCCGTTTCATCATAGGTTTCATCAGACAAGTGACCACAGGCACATAAGACTAAGAGTTGAGACGCCAGACAGGCATCTGGCTGTTCATGCTTAAAGGTACCCAGGAAAAACAGACGTACCACTGGAGTGTCATGAGGTAACACAGCAGAAGCATGTCATACACAGGAAAGGACACTACTAGGTCGCCATCAGTAGGGCATCCTCCGACGGGAAGCGCAGATATTCAAGGACTGCCACACACCAGTAATTAGCAGTGTTGTGTCTGTACTGGCACTTCTGTGCTCCGCCTACACGGCTGATTAAACTAGTACCTCCCCTTCTGCCAGTGTCTGCAGCACTATAGGAATCATGGCACAGGGTTACGCTTTATTTACTCTTCTTTTGCCTCAAATCTCTGATGACCACTACAGGCCCCAGTTAAAAGAACCAAGTTCCCTGTGAGAACAGAAAAGATGCCACAGAGGTTGTGGGCTTTATCCTTAACATACTCACATCGGAAAAAGTCAGGAAGATGCAGGAAGTTGTACTTAGGCCAAAGCAACAGAAGTTAGTTGGGGTTATGAACGAGATGGCCAGGTTCTGGTCTATTCCCAATTCCTGCTCAACTCGACACCATCAACTGATCTCCATAAAACAGAAAAATCAAATCCCTTTTTACTACAGATTAAATTGTAGTGTGAGAAATCTGGAGAGAGCTGGCAATCTAGAGAAAATCCGAAGTGTGCAACCTGGATATGGAAATCAGCGAAGCTTCAACTCCCATCTCCACAAATGTCATTCATGCAATTCTGTCTGCCCAGGAAGGCCATCGATCTGCCACCAAAATGATGCATTTGGCCCTGTGTTAAAGGACGCGGTACTCCTCCCCAACAATAGCCCCCACAGCGTGTCACGAATCCCAGAGAATCACTTCCAAGGCCCATCTTCCTGCACTGTTCCAACAAACACCACAAGTCACCCACGCACAAACAAGCCCCTTTCAAGAAAACAAATGCTGGCGACAATGGAAGGAGCTGCTAAAAGTTTCCAGCTGCCCTGCAGAGCTCGCTCCCGCTCAAACGTCGCTCTATTCCCTCACCATCCACGCGATCCGAGTGTACTGCATTTCCAAATATAGCAGGACCAGCCCTGGTTGTGAAAAAGTTGATTTAAAACTTCATCTTCCTGACACCCAAACGACCAGATTCATCTTGGGCTGCTTGCTTTCAATCCCCAAACTTCATAGTAATTTGCACCAATGCTGAAATTACCAAGGGTTCCTAGCAGGCCCCCAAAGCCTTCATAAGAAGCGGCCAAACCTCGGGATGCTGGCTTGGGGGAAGCGGTGGAGGAAAGGATGCGGAACCCCTTCCCTGCGGGAGTTCAGCCCACCAAAGGGTCCGCAGGGCCATCTCCCACCCTGGGCCGCGGACTGGATGAGGAAGCCCCCACCTCCACTCCCCTGCGCTCCTTCAAGCCACAGGTGCCAAGCCCCTCCAGGACACAGGAGGACAGGGAGGCTGAGGGGGGGATAGAGAAAGAAGAGGAATTTCCCAGTTGGCAGAAGGCAGATAAACTGGGAAAAAGTGGGGCGAAGAAGGGGGAGGGACAGGGCGACCTCACTCCGAGGAAATTTCCCAGGAGGAAAGGGGCAGCAATAGGGGAGAGGATCCTCGGACGCGGGGAGGAGTCTGGGAGTTGCTGCCCCACCAGGACCTTCTCCTCTCCCCTGTCCAACCCCCTACCCTCCCTATCACCTCTGGATCCCGCGGACCCAGCAAGGTCGGCTGCTCGGCCTCAGCCCGGCCGATTTAGAGGAGCCTGGCCCGGGCCCGCAGGGCTTCCTGCACCCGCCTCCCTCCCCGCGGTCGTCCCGCACTCACCAGGAGCACGGAACCGCGCACCACCTCCGACACGCTCTGCCGCAGCTCTGCCGCCGTGCCCGGCTTGCTCAGCGCCCGGGTGAACTTCCGAGTCTCCGCCGAGGCGGGGAGCAGCTGCGGCTGCGACATCCTCCTCCCGCCGCCGCCGCCGCCTCCCCCTGCTCCCGCGGTCCGGCCGCGCCGCGCCGCCGCCAGGTGCGCCCTCAGCACCCGGCCCGCTCCGCCTGCGGTTCCCGGCGCCGCCGCCCGCCGGCTCCCCCCGCCGCTCGCTGCGGGTCAGGCCGCCGTAGCCGCGGCCGCGCCCTCCGTGCCGTGTCACACCCCGAGGCGCCCTCCTCGGCGTCAGCGGCCCCCAGCACTCGCAGCTGCGCCCGGGTTCGTTCGGGGCGACCGTGCGTGTGGCGGCGGCGGCGGCTCCCCCATGCCACCGGCCTCCCTCGGCTGCCGCTCGCCGGGCCGCCTCCTCGGGGCGGGGTGTCCGGCGCGGAGCGGGGCGGGGCGGGGCGCCTGGCGGGCGGAGGAGGGGCCGGCGCGGCCGGACGGCGGGGACAGCGGGCCCGGCAGGTCGGCGCGGCCGGGCGCGGGAGCCAGGCGGCTAGCCCCTCGGCGGGGAATGGAGGGCTTGGGAGCGCCTCCGCTTCGGGTCGTTTCTTCTCCGGCCGCACGTCCGAAGACCCGAGTCGAGGGCTGAGCAGGGCTGGAGCAGGGCGTGGTCTCGGAACCCTCTCCCGGACACCAGGTTTCCTGCCCGCGGAGCCCCGCCGCGCTCGAGAGGTCCCCGGCAGGGGTCTGGGCTCAGTGGCACCACGCCCGCCTGTGCGCCCAGGGCCGTTGCGGGGACGGAGGTCTCAGGAAAGTGGTCTTTATTTATGCGGCACGGAGAGGGCACGGGGCCCTACGGAAACCTCAGCCGGGCGGACCTGGACGGAGCGCCCCTGCCCGGACCTAACGTGAGGCACCGCACGCACCCGCAGTGGCGCTTCTCGGCCTTGGGCCACCACCATTCGGCCCCCGGAGGCATCGGGCTAGCGTGGGACCACGCCGGCAGAGGCCCGACGGGCGTGAGAGACACGCGCACCCCGGCCCGCCAGGACGGCCTGCTGCGTCACCTTGGACGTGGGCAAAACTTCTGAGCCTCGATTATCTCGTTTGTAACCTGAGGATAGTAGCCTGGAAGGCGTTTAAGTGACGCGGAGGCCCATATGGCCCGCCTGCCGCCCCAGAGAGGCCGGACCTCCTGGCGTGGTGTCCGGGAACCCCGGGATGCGCCGGCTTGCGAGCCCACCGTGACTCAGAGCTGGCGGCTGCTAGTGACAGCCACCCTTGTGAGGAACTTCTCACACAGCCTCTCCCGCTTTCCTATCCCTAAGCGACCCCGGTGGCCCTAGCGCCTTCTTTCCTCTCTCCCGAGAAAACCCTGCGTAGCCTAACCCTGACCCGGCCGCGGAAAATGCGCGCGGGGCGGGGGAATTTACACTGGGCCCATGGCGCATGCTCAGTGGTCTGGGATTGGGCGCGTTCCCATGGCGGGGAGCCTGGCTTAAGAGCGGCTCCGCTGATTGGCTGGGATGTTCGGGTTACGCCCATCGCCTCCTGATGGACAGCTTCTTACCTGGCGGCTCGACCTCGGCAACGAGCGGTGGCCAAGACACGGTCTTACGCGCCGCCTTCCATCCCAAGTACCCTGAGGCTTCACAGCCGCCGTCATCGTAGTGGGGGAGGCAGCCCATTGCGTCCCACCCCACCAGAAAGCCAAACTCTGGCCTCATGCGTAATCTTACAGTGGCAGGGAAAAATACCAATCTAGCGCAGAAAGCAAAACACCTCCGTTCTGAACTTAATGGGCAGGTCTGGCACATAGTAAGACTGGAGGTGAAGCATGCAGTCAGCACTCAATAAATGCTTGCTGGATTGGGTTGTTTTCCTAGTGGGTTGGGCCCGCAGGATGTAACACCGAGTGAGCTTGACAGGTTGGAAGATAAACAAAACAAATAATGTGTGATAATAAAAACAATTACACACCAACCGATTTCCAGCTGTGTGAAATGAGGGATTAGACATTTTCCAGCCTCTTCTGTTCTAAAGTGGACCTGGGCGACCCCAATATAGAGTAGAGCAGGTGGCAGCCCCGCCTTACCCTTCCTTTCCCGGGAACTTGGACTGTTTGGTGTGAGCATGCTCAGCTCGCATTTACGCCTCTGAGCTACTCTGGACTGTTAAGAACAGTTGCCTTCAGAGAACCATAAATTAAAGTTTCTCTTGGAGCTTCTGACTCCCTAAAAAGTACCAGACAACAGAAACTTTTCCCCAGCTGCTACCTTAGCTCTCTACACTGTATCTACTTCCATGGAAGGCAAAGAGATTGTATGTTTTTAATTAAAAACAGTAACAAAAGCACCCAAGGTTCTGGGATTTTCTTTTTTTTTTTTAATTTCTTAGTGCGTAATACAGTATTGTGAATATTTTCTTTTTTTCTTTTTTTTTTTTTTGAAGAGCTACTTGGTTAAAGAAAAGCATGTGTTCATGTGCATGTGTGTGTGTGTGTGTGTGTGTGTGTAGTCAAAGAACAAAATGTCAAATTGTTTTAAAAATCTAATTGGCTTTCATTAGTGATTCATGAACCAGGCAGCATCCTGTGTACAAAATAGAGCCAGGAGCTCTGTGAGCGTGGCAGAACAGTTGGGTTTTGTAAGGTAACTTAAGCAGGAACAAGGAAACAGCATAATGCAAAAAGCAGATTGGTTAACATCAGGAAGCTTCAGGTTATTTTCCCTGCGTACGTTAAATCGGAGGGGACTGCCTTATGCTGGCTCACGTTGACCAGGCGCCATTTGATTGGTTGATAGGCATCTCCTGTTTTTTGGAAAACTGGCCTTTTTAGAGATTTTTCTCTTTTTTCTTTAAATTTCCATTTAATTGCTTGGCACTTAACATGAGTGACTCCATTTGGTTTGCTCTGTTCTGGCCTAGCGTAGAAGATCAGTTCAAAACAATGGCCTCCTTGGCTGAGACAGTGGCTCATGCCTGTGATGCCTGTAATCCTAGCACTTTGGGAGGCCAAGGCAGGAGGATCACTTGAGGCCAGGAGTTCAAGACTGGCCTGAGCAAGAACGAGACCCCCATCTCTACAAAAAATCAAAAAATTAGCCATGCGAAATTAGCCAGCTATGTTGGCACATCCCAGTTACTCAGGAAGCTGAGGCAGGAGAATCTCTTGAGCCCAGGAGTTTGAAGTTGCAGTGAGCTATGATGACACCACTGCACTCTAGCTCAGGCGACAGAGCAAGACCCTATCTCAAAAAAAAAAAACACACACACACGGACACAATGGCCTCCTATAAATTTTATTTATGTGTATATATAATATAGGTAGATAGAAAATAAAGAATTCCCCAAACCTTCTACTAAATTCTGTACTTGCATGATAATTCATTATATTCTAGAATTGGCAGATTTTCATTTAGGAAACAGGGAATCTGCCAACAGTAGTCATTGACAACGTCTAACCAAATGCAAGTTCTGATAGTCAGAGAAGGAGGCATGGAAATGTGAACTAAGCCCAGGAAGGTGGGTACACCTAGCAACACAGAGTTGAGTCTTTTCCTCCTGGTGAAGTGTTGTTGATAACAAATGGGACATTTCTCATGTTTAAGTTTAAGCAGAAACTCAGTCCTTACTGTTATAGGTTGAATTGTGCCCCCTAAAAAGATATACTGAAGTCCTAACTCCAGCACCTGTGAATATGGCCTTACTTGGCAATAGGTCTTTGCAGATGTAACCAAGTTAAGATGAGGTCATACTGGATTAGGTGGACCCTAATCCAATATGAATGGTGTTTTTATAAGAAGAGAAAAGACACAGATACAGACACAAAGGGAGAACATTATGTGACAACAAAGGGAGAATTTGAAGTGATGCACATCCACAAGCCACAGAACACCAAGGGTTGCCAGGACCCATCAGGAGCTGGAAGAGGCAGGAAAGGATTCTTCCCCAGGTTCATCAGAGGGAACATGGCCTGATTACACCTTGATTTCAGACTTCTAGGCTCCAGAACTATGAGAAAATAAATTCTGCTGCTGTAAGCCACACAGTTGGTGGAACTTTATTACAGTAGCCATGGGAAACCAATATACTTACCAAAGGCTATTCTTTTAAATTTCCACCAGAGTAGGCCCGGAATTGTGTGTGTTCTCTGATATCAACTCTTTCACGGAAAAGAGAGGGGGTCACACCTTTATAGAAGGAAGAGAATCAACCAAGAGAGGGCACTGCCTGGGGTGAGGCTGACCTCTGGAAAGGAGGGGCGGATGGTATTTAAGGTGTGGGAGAAGAAACATGCATCTACTTTAGTTTGAGAGAGTACCCCCATCTTTGTTTTTCCAAAACTATAGGAAGAAAGTTTTCCTTTCTGTTGCAGATGATATTAGTAGGTAGTGGAGATGAAATATAATTGCAGCCCGTTCTGAAATTTGCATATAAATGACTATAATTATAATTCAAGCACTACCCATGTTTAATGGTAACCTCTTACTACATCATTTCCTTGTTAAGTTTGCCTTAGGATTTGTATGTGTCTTAATGACATATAATTAGTTTAAAATCTTTTCCAGATATATCTTGAAAGAGCATGTGTGTTTTTAGCAAAATAAAAACCTGTAGAGAGTACACACTCTGTGCTTTGCAGTATCCAGGGATGTGTGAAAGGGGACTTTCACTCTTTATTTTATCCTTGCCTTGATGGAGGTTTTTTAATAAGCATCTATCACTTTTATACTTCATATCCTAAATATTTCTTACATTTCTTGTTTTTTAAAATTATTCAACCAATGCTTAGAAGTAGGCTCTTGTTAATTCCGCTAAGTAACATAAATAGAAGACACAAACCCTTCAAGGAAGAGCATCTGGGAAAGGTGTGCAGTTAATCTAACACTTAAATTTGCAGCTATCACTTAGGGTTAATGTTACTGGAGGAATATAATCCCCGCTTTCACTCCTGTTTTACTCAGGAAAGGTTCTTAGAGGAGATGAAATATGAGGTCTTTAAGGGATAGCGGAGACCAGGGCTTCTCACAGTTTACTATGCATATAAATCACCTGGGCATCTTTTTAAAATGCAGGTTCTGATTCAGAAGGTCAGGTGTGGTGCCCAAGATCCTACGGGTCTAACAAACTCCCAGGTGACACCGAGCTCCTCAGTCACGCAGATGCTGCTCACCCACAGCCCACACTTGGAGAAGCAGACTTCCATCTCTGGCAGGATGGCACGCTGTAGGCCCTGAAAAATCCTCCAGCAGGAAGACAAAACACCCAACAGGAAAATGGGCAAAACTCATGACCAAACAATTCACAGAAAAGATATAAAATGATGAGTAAACATATGAAAAGATGTTTGACTTAATTTATGATAAAAGAAATGCAAATTAAATCTACACTGATATATAATTTCTTACCAATCAGCTTGGAAAAAAATCAAGTATCACACTTTAGATGGAAACGCTACTGGGAAACAGGTGCTCTCACACAGGGCTGGTGGCAATGCAAGATGATACAACCACTATGCAGTGGAACTTGGCAGTATCTAACAAAACGACACTCACATTTGTCTTTTCTGCCAGTAGTCCTACTACTGGAAGTTTTCTCTGAAAATATACCTTAAATAATAAGAAAATATACACAAAGCATTATCCGTAATGGTAAAATATTGGAAAATATTAATACCTAAATACCCAATATTGGAGATTGAGTAAATGTGGTACATGCATACAATGAAATATTAATGAGCTATAAAAATGAATGAATTATCTATCAACTAATGTGCAACGATTTTCTGGATATATTGTTTTAAAAAGCAGAAAAGTTGGGAGGCTAAGGCGGGAGGATCGCTTGAGATCAGGAGTTTGAAACCAGCCTCAGCAAGAGCGAGACCCCGTCTCTGCTAAAAATAGAAAGAAATGAGCCAGGCAACTGAAACTATAAAAAAAAAAATTAGCCAGGCGTGGTGGCA
>RJWJ010047526.1:0-10938 GCA_004363605.1 Indri indri
GAGCATCCCATCCCCAGATCATTGATTGGTTAGGGGGCAACCACATGACCCGAGCCAGGCCAATGAGAGGTGGTCCCTGAACTTGCCAGGAGCTTTGGACTAGACTTGAAAGGTAGAAGAGAACCTAAACCAGGAGGTGCTGGACTGCCCTGGGGGTGAGTCTGCCTGAGGATGGAGCCTCCTGAGCAGGAGAGAGCTGAGGCGACATGGAAGGGGACACGTGCCTGATAATAGCTGAGCCCTGGGTCCAGCCTTCTGGATCATCTGGCTTCATCTGGCTTTTTCAGTTACACTTTATTTGTTTGGTGGTTTTTTTTCCCTATTTAAGAGTTCGAGTTGTGTTTCTGCCATTTGCAACCCCAAAAGAGTCTCGGAACTAGGGACCTAATAGATGTCCCTAGGGCATGGAGGCGTGGAGACAGGTCAAGTCTGAAGTCTTAGTTGGAACTGCTACGGGGACGAGACCCTCCGACGATCTTAACGTGCGAGCATCGGGCGGTGGGAAGTATCTGTGGGCACCGGGAACACCAGGAATCAGAAAGTGGCAGAGTCCTTAGCAACCAGCATCCTCCCCATCCTGCTAAAAGAACGTATCCACCATTCCTCCTCCTTGGGAGCCGAAACAGGGCGGAAGGGAGAACTGGGTGGAGCTGAACTTGGCTTGAGGAGGTGCCTCTCTTTCCAGGGCCACTCAGCGTCATCCCAGAAATAATAATAGCGACAACAAAGAACACTTAGGAATCTCTTAAGTGCGAGGCACTCCCCTAAGCACTTTGTACTACTAGCTCATTTAATTCTCCCAGCAGCCCTAAGAGGTAGGCACTATTATTATCCTTATTTTACAGACAAGGAAGTTGGGTCTATTTCTGGGCAGGGTCCTTCGGTTTCTTAGCATAGGGGCAGGCACACTTTTTTCTGAAGGGACACATAGTAAATATTTTAGGCTTTGTGGCCACAGGAGGGGTCTTTGTCGCAAATAGTCTCCTCTGCAGTCATAGCAGCAAGGCAGCCATAGAAATAAATGAACGGGTATCTGCTTGCGGGTTATAGTTTGCCGACTCTCGTCTTTACCCACAAGAGTGGCTAATGGTGGGGCTGTAGGCACCAGAGTCGATAGTTTAGTGGGAGATACATTCATTTATTTGATCATTAAGTCATTCATTGCATGCCATGTGCCTGGCTGTGTGCTAGTAAGAGAGATAAACCTGTGGGCAAGACAGACCTCCTGTCAACCCTTGGGGTTTGCTAACAAATACATAGGGACTAACTGGGTGGCCGTGATCACAGGGAACAAGCACAGAGCACTCTATCCCATGTTGTGAGCAGGGAGGGCTTCTTGGAGGAGGTGATGTCAAAGCTAGTACTCCACGTGTAAGTAGGAGAGGAAGACATTGGGAAGGGGGTGGGGTTACAGAAAGTATCCCCTGCAGTAGGAACAAGAGGACAGGCTAGAGGTCAGAGAGGGCTTGTGGAAAGTGCATCCGACCAGAGATTCGCGATCTAGGCAGGGCCTTGTGGTCTCCAGTAGGGATTTATTGGCAGGGCAGTGAGGAGACAGGAGGGATGAAGTGGGTGGGTGGCCATGTCTCTGGCTTCTGAGAGAGGCTGCTCAGGCTTCCAGCCCCAGGCCCTGATCTCACCTGACACATAGAATGTGACCATTTAGTCGCTGTTTTACGTCCTATCGCACCCCTGTACCTAACATTTCCTGGTGCAGACTACACCTTAATGCATGTCAGGAGCTATTAGTAATAACACGCACTTAGGTATGTGCCCGTGTGGCATTGGTCCATCTCCCCCAAAAGAGTGTCAGCTCCAGGAGGGCAGGGATTTTGTGGGTCTTGCCCAGTTCCATAGCCCTGGCGTCATGCACAGCCCTGGGCACATATGGGGCACTCAGTCAGTATTTATTGAACGAGAGCTTTTACATCCTCGGTGGAGTCCTGACTGATCGTGGGTGAGATCCTTTGGCCTGTCCCTTTAAGACCCTCGTCTTCCCTTCCCCGGTCTTGTCCTAGAAGTTAATTAAATGCTCTGCCTCCGCAGGGTTAATCCTGTTATTAGCTGCCGGACACACATCAGCTGCATGTTTATTGTTTATGGTCCGTCACCCTCCACCCTCGCTTAAACTCCGGGACCCGTCGTCTTTTGCCTCGCTGCACCCCGCAGGGCCGACACACAGTAGGTGCTTCCTTTGTGAATGACTTGGCATCTCCCTTAATGCACACCACGCGGCGAGGAGCAGACACAGGCGCCCGATGTTTCCAGGCTGGGAAGCAGGGTGCGGAGAGGGGATGGTGTGGCGAGTCCACCCAGCAGGCTGGGACTGGACCGCCCGCCTGGGAGGCGGAGGGGCTGATGGAGCATGTAAGCGCCACGCGCCCCCCTGCCCGCCACCCCCAGTGCCGGGTTCTCAGACACAGACTATGGAGAGGCAGGGGTGTGCACCCGTGGCCTGTGGCGTTCCTTCTTCAAGTCTGGAGCATCGTGTTTGGGAGACGAGGCCGGGAGAGCCTTGCTCTCTGGATGAGACCTTTAGAGCCGCAGCTCCGAGCGCATCTGGGCGTGTTCAGCGCTTGCAGACGTCCTTGGCTCAGCCGGGCCGTCTCAGTGGCAGCTGCCCCAGGCTGGAGGAGGACAGGTCTCAATGTCCCCTATTATTGCTGGAATGCCGAGTACCCCTGAAGTGGAGGGGGGGGGCTGGCCCTGGCTGACGGCGGTGGGGCTCGGCGGCTCAGCCACCTGAGACCCGGGTGGATCTGCCCGAGTGCGGCGGTGCTGACGTCCTCAGCCTCCCTCCTGAGGGGCACAGCCGCTGGCCCCGGTTCACCTGTCTCTCCTTGCCTGCCCCTCCCCGGCCACCTCTGTCCCTGCTTCCTCAGTGGCCTCATCCCAAAGGGCAGGTCGTGCGTCCTCGCTGGCGAAGGGCTTTGTAACCCAGGCTGCATCCCACGCATCCCCCTCTCGGCTGCAGTGGGCTTCCGCAGAGGCCAGCCAAGCCCGGGCATCTTCTGAGACAGACCTGGGTCCAACCTGCGCCTTGGGTGGCCCTGGGCAAGTGATCTCACCTCTCATCTGTAACAGGGGCTTGTCACAGTACCAATGTTGTAGCTTTGAAGATTGTCCTGGGTCAGGCCCTCGCAGAACAAAGCCTGGGACGGGGTTGTGAGGCATGCGATTGGGAAGCCTCAAAGGGGCAAGGTGGGGGGGCGCAGGATAGGATGGGGGGTGGGGGAGGGCGTGGCCTCTGGTCCAGGCCTGATCCCCTGGGGTGGGGGTGACTCTGGAGTGTCAGTTGAGCAGGGCGGTCCCACCTTAGCAAGGGGGCCAGGCGTGAGTGTGCCACTGCTGGCCCCAGGGGAAGTGGGACATAGACACGCAGGGGGCAGCTCACGTCAGTCGAGGACAAGTCTGCGAGAAGAGGGCAGCGCCAGCAGCAGCTGGGGTCAGGAACCCCGCCAGTGTCTACCACAAGGACAAAATGAGACAATCCACAGTGCTGGAAAGTGCCCTTGTCACCTAAGGGCGCCGCAGTGGGGCCATCCCCTGCTGTGGCAGCGTGTTCCCTTGAAGCGGGCTTTGCCTCCTGCCCAGAAAGACAGCAGAGCCTGTGGGTGGATCTTCCCTCCTGCTCCCGTCTCCCCAGTCCCCAAGGTGTCCTGGCTATCTGCTGGGGTCTAGGAGTGGGGGGCAGGCGGCCCTGTCCCCACAGGGTCACATGCCGATGCCTGGTATTCCAGCCAATAGGGTGGGCAGGGACACCCTACATCCCTCCACACATAACGCGTGGGCTCCTCTGTAATTGTCCTTTGTCTTGGCCTGTGTCGTTCCTCATGGCCTTGTTGATGGAGCGTCCTTTACAGGTGACACCCAAGACCCTTCTCTCCATAAATCACTTGCCTAGGAACCCACTTCCCAGGCTCTGCTTCCAGGGAATTTGCCTAAGTTTCCCTAAGACGATGACTTGAGATTAACTCTTGGAAACAAACTGACCTGATCGTTTAACCATAAATTGGGTCTAATTGCCCTTTTTTGACCAAGTGCTTCAATGTCTTCTCAAGACACCCTGAACGATGTCTCAGAGATGGAGAAGCAGCCGTCAGATGTTACTGACAATTGCTATTAGGTCTAGGACAGGGCCTGGCATATAGTAAGGGGTTCAATAAATATTTGTGGAGTGAAAGACCCGAATGAGTAAACGGTTCTGGGGCTGGGGAGGTGGGGGTCTCTGGAAAGAGAGAGAGTGTGAATCAGCCTTTGGGGGCAGATCTCTTGGACGCACACAGGCTCCGGCCCAGCCTGGGCACATTGAGATGCGGGGTCAGGTGCTCAGATATTCATAGCTCTGTCAGAGGCTTAGCCTAAGAGGCTGCAGGCCCCAGAGGAGAGCACAGACCCAGGAGGGAGGAAGTCATGATCACAGCAAAGATTACAAGAGCTTGTTAAAAAGAAATCCCTTCTGGCAGATGGTCAGCTGGCTCCCAGGGCCCAGACGTGGGAAGGAAAAGCCCTTTCCTACTGGGAATCCCAGAAGCTTTGAAACCAGTGGGGGGAAATTATATCTTTGCGACTTAACAACAGCAATAACAACAGTAATAATAATGAAAATGACAAAGCATTCATTTAGCAGTTACCAAATTCGGGCGCTCTGCACGCATGACGTTATTTAAGCCCCCAGTAACCCCTGCAAGGTGCGCACTGTCATTCCCACGTCACAGATGAGGAAGCCAAGGCTCCGTGAACGGAAATGATGTGCCCAGGGTCACACTGCCAACGGGTGGTCCTTGAGCCCAAGTAGCAGGACATCAAAGTTCCTACACGATTGGCTGGCACTGAATTTAAGAGGATGGTAAGGAATGAGTTGGGCATAACTGAGGCATAAAAATTATAAAAAAGTTGTAAAATCATAGAATATCTCTGGGTGGATACAGAAGAGACCGATAATAGTAGTTGGCATGAGTTAGAGGTAGAAGGGAGGTTTTTACTACAAATCTGTTATGTTCTTTGACTACTGAATCATGGTGTGAACCTGTCCCGACATTCACACCCTTTGCTGGGGACTTTGTAGTCCTCGCCCACTCTGACTCCAGGCTTGGTAATGTGACTGGCTTTGGCCAATGGGATGTTAGCAAATGTAACAGAAGCAGAGGCCTGAAAATGGCTTGCACATTGGTCTTGCTCTGGTGTTGCCCCCTTGCACAGCCGTGGGGACAAGCCCAGGCCACCCTGCTGGAGGACTCGTGGAGCAGAGCTGAGCCACCCTCGTCATCCCAGTAGAGGCTGTCCCCGATCATCCAACAGCCAGCTGACCCAGACACATGAACCGGCCAAGTCAAGAACTACCCGGCCTGCTGACGTCTACGAGGAGGTTTTGGGATTGTTTGTTACGCAGCGTTATCGTGGCTGTAGACAGATGCTACACAGGGAGACGCATTAGCCCTTCCAAGGTGCAAAGCATTCAACTTAAAGTTTAAATTTGGAAGGTAGATCCTGAAACCTAGAGGCTTCCCTGCTCCCCTAAAATATCTTTTCCATTCTGACTTTGGGGCTTCCATTAAAGACATTTCTTCTAATCAAATTCACTCGCTCATTTCTCCAGGCCCCACTAATTTCTCTAGCAATCCCTCTGACCCTCAGAGCCCCTGCGTGGCTGCCAGGCTGATTTCACTGACATGTAATATTATCACAAAGAGCAGCTCCTGCTCAGTTAGTGCCGACCGTGTGCCTGGCACTGTTCTGGGTGCTCTGCCAGAGCAGCGCCGGGCGTTCAGCCACCACCGTGCCCCGTGAAGGAGGCGCTCACACTGTTACCTGCAAGTCGCAAACTGCGGGGGACTGAGACCAGAGAGAGTGAGCCAGTTGCTCAAGGTCGCACAGCAAGCAAAGTCCAGAATGAAGATGCAACCGCACAGCTGCCCAGCTGCGGCTTCCTCCGCTCCAGGCTGCAGGAAACTGTCCTTTCATTACGTCCGCTTGGGCAGCGGGGAGCCCAGCGCTCTCGTTTTTCGGATCGGCCCGGGGTTGAATAGCACATTTCCCCATCTCATCCTCAGAACGGCCCCACGAGGCAGGGAAATGGGGGAAGCTGAAGATGGACTTTCCTAAGGTCTCATGGCTGGTCCCAGCACGGAGGCGAGAACTCTTTTCTCCCTCTTGGTGCAGGACTCATCAGTCACACACCCCACGCGGTGCGAAGGTCCTTATGTGTGGCCACACTCCCACCTCTGTGCCTTGCTCGAAATCTTCCCTCCTTATATGTTCTCCCTTCCTCTTTCCTTCCTTCCTTCCAAAATTTATAAACACGCATCGTGCACCCACGCTGTGCCAGGCACCCTGCTTGACTCTGGAGGTACAAAGGGAATGATGTGGACCTTGGCCTTGAGCTCAGAAGCAGTGGGGAAGATGGCAGTTAAGTAAGTCATGCAAAGAACTAACTCATTGCCACTGGGGAGCCGGCTAGTATCTCGCAGGGGCTGTGTCAGACCTGACCTGGAATGGAGTTTAGCCTTTGAACGAGCGGGGCTGTCCCCACTTGGTACCTCACCTCCCTGGGTCTCGGTGTCCTCATTGGGGGATTAATGTTTATCTTTCAGGCTTGTTGTCAGAGTTAAACGAGATGTTGGTCTATGGCGTTTAGCACGGAGCCTGGCACACAGCGGGCACTCGGGACAGGGGTGTCTTCATCACTGCTGTCGTCGTTTCTGCTGCCGGACCCTCGCTGCCCTTGACCCGGGAGTTCCCAGCTGCCACCCATACGACCGTCTTATCTTCGAGGGGAGGTGGCTTCACTCACCCTTCTCTAACCCTCTGAATTATAATCCACCTTTAATGCCTCTAGAGGAAGGAGCTTTGAACAGGAACCAGCTCCGACCGCTCGCCGCCGTCCAGACCGCAAATCCTTGCCTTTCAGAGGCATGACGGGGCTGCCAAATCTGCCCCGGGGACCTAACGCGATTGTCTCGCTTCTGTGACTCTGCTGGGAAGCTGAGCTTGGGCTTTCTGGCTGGGCTTCCAGAGGCTCCCAGGGCCGGGGGAGACACAAGAAGGTGCTTATGGGGGACCACGGCCAGGGGGACCTATCCTGGGAGGAGCACAGCCCGGGTGCAGGAGCCGCTGTCCAACTGAGCACCTACTATGCACTTGGCAAGATTCCCTCTTCTGCTCGGCCCACGAAGAGACCCTTCCTCAGTGTTGATGGCGGTCGGGTAGACACAATCACCCGTGGTGACAAGAGCTCAGTACAAGGAGTCCCCATGCCTGAGTTCAATCTTGCACTGAGTTCGTGCCCTTAGGACTAACACACTCTAAGTCTCACTTTTTTGCAACCCTGCAATGTGTATCCTTTTTACAAGGCAGCATGATTTGGTGTTTAAGAGCTGAAGCTCTGGATCCAGGCTGCCTGGCTTTCAATCTACTTAATGTCTGTGTGACCTTGGGTCAGTTGCTTAACCTCTCTGTGCTTCTGAGACTCTGAGACTATAAAACATGGAAAGCAATGGCTCTGTTGCCTACGGGCTGGATGACTTCAGGCAAGTTGCTCCACCTCTCTGAACCTCAGTTTCCTCCTTTTGAATCAGGATCAATAAGAATGCCTACTTCAAAGAGCGGTTGTGAGGATTAGATGAGATGGCCAGCACTAAATGCTTGAAACCGCACTCGGCATAGAACACCCGTGTTAGTGCTGACTGAACACCTGCTATTCTCTTCACTTCCTTTGATTCCTCCTTTTCTCCCTCTTTCCTTCCCCGTGTCTCTCCCGCGCACCTCCTTCCCTTGCCCCACAATCACATGTCGCACGCCTGCCACGAGTCAGGCACTTTTCTAGGCACCGCCCATCTGCAGAATTATTTTAAGAAGCAAATGTACCTAATGGGGAAGTGCGTTGGCAAGATCAAGGCCAATCTGTCACGGAAAGGAAGAGGTGATAAATTCACACCGTGGCTTGTGGCGACTTCTTTTCATGCTCTCTCTCATCTAGGGTCATTAATTTAGAGCCCTGACTAGGATTTCTAGCCCATGTGGCCTGCAGTGACGTTAATTTGGTATTCACCAGCCTTGGTTACTTGTGTGTCCCCATCACAATGACTTTCATTTGCCATGGCCCCACAGCACGTACAGCCAGGCTGTATTTAATATTTTGTTTTGAATTACTTTTTTTAAAAAACTTAAATTCAACTTTAAGCTGAACAATACCACCTCTGAAACCAAAAGTCGGGATGCGCCGGCGTACGTCAAACGCTTAGCTCTTCAGTGCGATTTCGGAAGTTCGTGGGTGAGCCCAGAGCATCTATCTCCCTACGTGCCGTATTCTCACAGTGAGCTGCTACACCAGGCAACGCCGTCTTACCATCCGACTGACCAGAAGCCCCCTTGATTCATTGCTTCGTATTTATAAAGTGCCAGCTCCTTCTTCCAAGCCTAGGGCTTTCCGTCATCTGTGGCTATAATGACATTAATCTGAAAGTCACCAACCTCAGTTACTCGCATGTCCCATCGTAACACTCACTGTTATTCTCTTTGCCATGGCCACGAGCCACATACAACTATGCTCTGCTCAACCTTTTGTTTTGGATCACTTTGTTTTTTTCCAACTTAAACCCAGCCTCAACCAAAGCCATCCTATCTATGAAATCATGGCTTCGAGGAGCTGCTTATATATTTCTTCCTGGCACACAAGGAAGGGAACACTCAGCTATGACATAAAGTGTGTGTCCCCAAACACATCTCCATGTGTCCATATTCCTACAGTGGCCGGCCGTTCCAAGCATTATCCTGTTACCATTGGGCTAGTTGGGAAACTCTTGGATTCGTTGTTCCCTATTTTCCAAGGGTTATTTCTTTTTCCAAGTCTTGCGGTCCCATAAAGTCATCGAGAGGTCAGAGCCCTTGTCCTGGGTGACAGAGCAATGCCCAGAAGCCAGGAGTCCTGGTCCCCGAACCCTCCTCGAGGCCGCGGGATGCCTGGCTCATTATGGGCCCCGGGGCTGGGCTCAGCCCCTCCGTGTTTCCAGCCTTAGCTCTGCCCTCTCCAGCACTCGAAGACGCACAAAGGGTTAACATCCGTCTCCCACTCTTCCTGACACATCCCACCCTGGGTTCCTGCGGATAATCACCAGCTTCCCTTGAGGAATGACCTTGCCCCCACCACGGGGGCTATCGAGAGACAGATATAAACACCTCAAAGTTCCCAGCTAGCTCCCTTAATTGGCACCTTTCTGTTCTGCTTTAAATTAATCAAAGCCAGTCCGATATTAATACTGTAGGGGGAATTAAAATCATGCAACGCATTAAAGATGTAATTTAAAATTAATAACTCATAATTATTTATCATGGCGTATCAGTGGAGCTATGAATTTTCCCTTCTAACCCAGCGCACATTCTCCTGCCTTTGCTTTTAATAGCATCTGGACCATTACTGCACCCAACCTTGGTTCCCACAGACACCCGACCTAAGAGACGTAATTCATTTAATTTAATTTTGGGGGGCTTAATTGTGGTAAATCACTACTTAAGAAAAGACATCTATTTGAAAGGACAAATTGGGATAATTTAATAAAAGCCAGAGTGAGGAAGCCCAAAGACTTAATGATGCGCTATGGGTTTTGACCAGAAGAGCTTCTACTCAACGACTCACTCATTGAGAATTGCCAGGTTTGGTTTCCAAATCTTTAAAACAATGGCAGCATTCAAATGGTTTGACAAGCAATGGGAATGACCCCCATGTCCATCAGTACGGGATTGAGCAAATATGCTATGGTCTATCCACCCACTGGAATACTATGCAGGCATGTAAAAGAATAAGGACAGATCTTATGTATGGATATGGAAGATTCACCAGGATATATTAAATAAAAAAAAGTTAGAAGAGTGTATAGCATGCTGCTATGACAAATACATATATAAAAAAATATATATACGCACACACATTTATATTCCCAATCAATCCCCAACCCCCCAGAAGCAACAATTCTTCCATTTTTTTTCTACCACAGATAAGTTTGGTTATTATAAAACTTCATATAAATGGAATTGTAGAAACTTACACTTTTTTGCAAGGATTTCACTCAGCATAAATCTTGGCGATTCATCCAGGTATTATGTGTAACAGTAGTTTGTTCCTTTTAGCCCAAACAACTCAACAGTAAAAAAACAAATAACCCCATTAAAAAGTGGGCAAAGGATGTGAATAGACATTTCTCAAAAGAAGACATACAAATGGACAACAGGTATATGAAAAAATGCTCAACATCATTAATCATCAGGGAATGCAAATCAAAACCACAATGAGATATTATCTTACCCCAGTTAGAATGGTTATTATTAAAAAGAGAAAAAAATGACAGACGCTGGTGAGGACGTGGAGAAAAGGGAACTCTTAAACACTGTTGGTGGGAATGCAAATTAGTACAGCCACCATGGAAAACAGTATGGAGATTTCTCAAGAAACTAAAAATAGAACTACCATATGATCCAGCAATCCCACTACTGGCTTTTTATCCAAAGAAAAAAAATCAGTATATCAAAGAGATACCAGCACCCCCATGTTTATTGCAGAACTATTCACAATAGCCAAGCCATCAGATCAATCCAAGTGTTCATCAATGGATGGATGGATAAACAAAACGTGGCATATATGCAAAATGTGATACTATTCAGCCTTAAAAAAGAATCAAATTCTGTCATTTGCAGCAACATGGATGGAACTGGAGGTCATTATGTTGAGTGAAATTAGCAAAGCACAGAAAGACAAATAGCGCATGTTCTCACTTATAAGTAGGAGGCAGAAAACTTGATCTAATGGAATAGAATGGTAGATACCAGAAGCTGGGAAGGGTGTGTGGGTGGGGTGAGGATGCGGAGAGGTTGGTTAATGGGGACAAACATACAGTTAGATAGAAGGAATAATTCCTACTATTCGATAGCAGAGTAGGGTGACTA
>RJWJ010047527.1:0-10939 GCA_004363605.1 Indri indri
ATAATATTTAAGCTTGTGTATCTAGGTAGAGTGAGGATATGAAAGTTACTATACTGGCAATGCTTATTTTTGAAGTGTTGCTTTCTGTGTAGCACTGCAGCAGAGCAGCTGGAATCGACTTCTAGGGCACTGGTGAACAAGACCTGGAAGATGCAGGGTCAGGGGCTCCCAACTGTGCCTTAGAAAAATAGCTCATCTACGTCCTAAGAGTCAAGTTCTTGATCTGCAGACCACGGCACAAAACACTGCTGTCTGTAGACCAATGACAATTTAAAGAGAACATAAGATAATACTATGAAGAAGTGTTTGCTACTTTAAAAAAAGTAGGTTTAATGGCCAAACATGGAAGTCTTCATTGGCAAACTAGAGAACAGCTTCTGTAGGTCATCTCAGCAAAGGTTCCTCCCTTTATTTATCCATCAATTCAGTAAACACTTATTGATTGATTACTACTACATGCTCACTAGGCAGTGGTGGGGATACAGCTGTAAAAAAGGAAAAGTTCCTATTCTCTCTCAAGTGAGAATTACTGTGAATGTTCAGTAATTAGCCAGTTGTATGGTTCCTTTATTAGTTTTCTATATCTGTTTCTATTTATATATTTTATATATTAAAATTATATTTAATGAGTAAAAATACATTATTTGGACATTACTAATCTGGGTTGCGAAATATTTAAACAGAATGAAGATAATAAAAAGTAGCAAACAATTTTACAATATTAACAATTCAGAATGGCCTTTCCCCAATTAGTCCAAATCAAAGAAAGAATGTTTATTACAGAAACAACTGCTATCCCATTTCACACTATAGGGAAAAATCATAAAGAAACAGTTATTATTTGGGAAAGAAGGGAGGTGAGCAGGGAGAGAGAAAATGAATGAACTTGCCAGTACATTATGACACCTAGGACCATTTTAATAGATTAGTACAAATTAGTAATCATCCCTAAGGAATGTATTCCTTAATAAATACTAAGATACACATATGGAGTCTACAACATAAAATGCTCTCTGATAGCCATGCTGAGTATAAGAATGTTAGCACTTATTTTTCAACTAAGGGTTTTATTCCTTTTTTTTTTAAAACTATTTTTACAGTTTCTAAGTATCATGCTGCCTCCTGACAAGCTGTAAGATGACCACCCTAAATAGTCAAGATCAACCTGTGCTTTCTAACAACTCACATCCAGAAGAATATAAAATTGCGGCCCTTGTCTTTTATAGCTGTATCTTCGTAATTGGATTATTTGTTAATGTCACTGCGTTATGGGTTTTCAGTTGTACCACCAAGAAGAGAACCACTGTAACCATCTATATGATGAATGTGGCATTACTGGACTTAATATTTATAATGAGTTTGCCTTTTCGAATGTTTTATTATGCAAAAGGTGAATGGCCATTTGGAGAATACTTCTGCCAGATTCTTGGAGCTCTCACAGTATTTTATCCAAGTATTGCTCTATGGCTTCTTGCTTTTATTAGTGCGGACAGATACATGGCCATCGTACAGCCAAAGTATGCCAAAGAACTTAAAAAGACATACAAAGCCGTGCTGGCATGTGTGGGAGTCTGGATAATGACCTTGACAACCACCATCCCTCTGCTACTACTCTATGAAGACCCAGATAAAGCCTCCTCCCCCGCCACCTGCCTAAAGATTTCTGACATCATCCACCTGAAAGCTGTTAACACGCTGAACTTCACTCGACTGATATTTTTTTTCTTGGTTCCTTTGTTTATTATGATTGGATGCTACTTGGTCATTATTCACAGTCTCCTTCATGGTAGGACATCTAAACTGAAACCGAAAGTCAAGGAGAAGTCCATAAGGATCATCATCACACTCCTGGTGCAGGTGCTCATCTGCTTTATGCCTTTCCACATCTGTTTTGTTTTCCTGATGCTGGCCGGGGAAGAGAATAGTTATAACCCCTGGGGAGCCTTTACCACCTTCCTCATGAACCTCAGCACCTGTCTGGATGTGATTCTCTACTACATTGTTTCAAAACAATTTCAGGCTCGAGTCATTAGTGTCATGCTATACCGCAATTACCTTCGGAGTGTGCGTAGAAAGAGTTTCCGATCTGCTAGTTTACGGTCAGTAAGCAACATAAATAGTGAAATGTTATGAATAACAGAAAGTTTTTGTTCCTTCGGTCTTTTTAAAATTCACTTTACTAACTACTCTATGGTGAGCAGATATTCTGTATGATATTATCAAGTATGTTTTCTCCTGGAAAAAAAAATAAATTTTACAAACTCTTTTGTGGGGTCTTATTATGGTAACATAATATTCTGAGTATTCTAATAAATTCATTATTTTTATTTTAAAACTAGTGTAAAACATGTTTTTGAATTATTTGGAGAAAAACACCCAATTTATGTTTCATAGTGTTTCTCAAATAACTGACTTTTTGGATTTAATTCTGTGTGTAAGTGACTCACATATGTTAATCAAGTCAATTGGAGGGAAAAGTCCAGTCACTGTACAAAATACTTTGATTAAATTATTTTCTATCTAGACACTCCCTTAGGTTTAATTTACACTTAGAATTTGAGTTCTAAACCCAGTGTTTTATGTTCTAAATACCAAACTTCCAGGATTCCTGCATAAGAAACTATGTTTAATTCATTACTGTTATTTGCTGCAAAGCAAAATAAATAGAAGCAAGAATCCAAGGGGCCTGCAGAGGCCATCCCCACCAGACCTCCCCTCCCCAAATTCATTCTTTTGAAAACAGACTACAGTCATTCAACAAACACTGACAGCCTATTATGCAGCAAGCTCTACTTGAGACTAATGATGGAACCTTAACCTGAGATCCTATTTTTACCCAATAATCCAAGTTCATGCCTATTACATGAGGTTTCTACTATATGGTGAAATACCACTCTCCAATACAAATAGTCTGCTCTTCTTACATGATTAAATATCCCATTACAAAAGAGGTTAATTCATTTTTTTCCAGGCCATAATTTCATGGTATACTTGTAAATATCACTGGTCAGGGACCTTGGATTCTTATCCTAGACTTGCCATTTAATTTCTAACAGAGTAACAAATCAAGTAACTTCTTCATCTAAAAGAAAAGGAATTGAACTATAATCTATAAATCCCCTATTATTCCTAATATTATGGAAGTAAAATAAATGATTCAACCATAACTTCCTCTCTGCTAAATCACCTTTATTACTCTCAACATGATCATCTCCTGATGGGACTTAGAACCAAATATATGTATTGGTTATAAATGGATTTCTAGAATTAACATGTGTAAATTCATATTATTTTAAAAGAGAAAAAAGTAAAAAACACAAAGGAGTCTAATCATAAAACAGCATTTTTGCCTAGAAGATCCCTTAGATGATCTTCTAGTCCAATTCTTCTGTTTGAAACATAAAGAAACTGAGTTCTAATGAGGTATGTGACTTGCTCAGCTGAAGAACCAGAACTAGAAACCAAATTCAGTTCTCCTTTTATGTCAAACACCAATTTGTCAATAATAAAAAACAAACATGTTAACAGAATGTAAACATTCTCAGAACTACATCAGGTAAAGGAGTCAAGGTGCTACTAAATTTCTCAACAAAGAGAAAAACACTTAAAGATTTTAGTTTGAATAGTTGAGTAAGGTACTTTCATGGATATCTTTAACGAATAACTATTTCTAAAACGAGAAATAACTTCTGTATTTGATACACAGGCTTATGGTACACATAGATACAGTCAGAGCCTACTCTCAACTGTACAGATCAATCTACTCTTAAATTTATTAGATGGTAAGTTCTCTACAATAGCTTTTCTTGATAAGAAGAGTTTAGTCTAAGAGTACAACAAAAGACTGTTGACACAAAATCAACTAAGTGAAATTAGGATATTGTTCTCACAATAAAAATGTAGATAATCTAAATTATAATTTAACTGTAGATAATTAAAAAGTTAAAAATAATTTAGCATTATAATCAAATACATTTTAACATGATACGCAAAAATTCAAAATCCCATTGTATCCTGGAGGGGTTTGATTCTGGAGCACAATGTGAAATCTACACATGAATACTAACAATTAAAACATAACAGGTTTATAAGGACAGATGTGTGACAAGCATGTGTTATTAGAAATGCCTAATACATATAACTTTTAATAACAAAGTTATCTTTAACTTTCAAAATCTAATGGTTACATTTTCTGAATGTAAATAATACTCATGAGCATCTATCATATGTCAGGTACAATTTCTAGGCAAAGCACTAGAAAAAGAGATGAATAGGTCTATGGTTCAATGGCCTTTCTCTTACAGTCTGACTGGGGCTACACAGTAAACAAGATTAGCCCTTCAACATTATTGACTGTAAGGCAATGAGTACATAAAATGAAACTTCGTTCTCAAAGAGCTAGCAGGTGGCATAGAAGGCACAGATAATGACCATGCAATGTATTAATAATAAATACTAACAGGAATATTAATATATTTGTTATAGTACACATAGAAGGGCCAAAGGGAACAGAAAGCTAACCAAGTAGGCATGAGAATACAAATACGTAGCGTGTTAAGAAAGGTGAATGACTGATGGGTGGTGGTCAGATGACCGGGGCTTTGAAGGGAAAAAAGAGCCAGGTGTGGTGGTGGTGCCTGTAATCCCAGCTACTCGGGAGGCCGAGGTGGGAGGATTGCTCAAGCCCAGGAGTTCGTGGCCAGCCTGGGCAACAGAGTGAGACTCCCGATCATTTATAGATAGACAGACAGACAATAAAGAGAAAGTAGAAAACTAACACATGTGTCGCTCCGTAAATTAATATTACTATATTAGAGACAGAATGGTCTCAGGAGTTTTGCAGGGCTTTGCCCTGAAGGAATATGTGAACATGTTAGTTTGCATATCAAAAGCTGCTCCACCTCAGGAGGGCATCTCAAAAGGTCAGTAGCAGCTGCTTTCCAAGGTGACTGCTGTGGTCTCAATCCCGTGTTTCTCACCTGCTTTGAAGGACAAAGCAAGGTCTACATGGAATCACAGAATGAAAGCTGATCAAAGAGTGTCTGCCCAGAGATAGATACCTGCGGCTAAAAATATTTAGCTCAAGGGACAGTTCCTGCAAAACTCCTGAGACCATTTCTGTCTCTAATATAGTAATATTAATTTATGGAGGACACACATGGAAGGGGTAGGTGGTCACTGCTAGGAGCTTGGGAAACAGAACTTGAGAGAAATAACTTGCTCAAGATTTCATATAACTACTGAGTAGCAGAGCTAGAATCTCAAATCTGGTCAGTCTGATGACAAAGACCATGCCATTCCCACTACTCCAGACTGCCTTGAAGGCACCTTGGAGAAGTCTGACCTTTATTCTCAAGGAAATGAGAATTTAAAGGTTTTTAAAAGGAGAACTGGCACAGTCAAGCCTGTATTTTAGAAGGGTAACTTTTCAAGTTAATAAGACCCAGTGCCCTACCCCACTGACAAGAAAAGGGAAAGATTTTGAGCTTGGATGACTGAGTAGATGGAAATGCCATTAACTCAAAAATGAAGAGTATGGAAGGAGAAGGGGAAAAGAGCAGACAGAGAGGAGAACAGAGGAGATGAGAGCTTCCACACATGAGGAATTTTCTTTGAGTCTAGAAATCATTAGGAAATAAGACTCTAGAAAGATCAGGAGAGAGTAGTATGGATTGCAGACAGAGAGCTGGGAAACAACAGATGTTCACTGGGGTTGAAGTCATGCCAGCCCAAAGAAACCACTTGGAGTAAACTTGAGAAAAGGGCTGCAGACAGTAACTAAGGTCAAAAAGGACCAGGAGAGAACAGTATGCTGAGACTCAAGAGCAGGTTGTTTCATGAAATAAGGACAGGTTAAAAGCATTTAATGTGCTACTGAAAGGTTAAACAGGATGATCAGTGTAGAAATTAGGTGGTTACTGGTGACCTTTACAAGAGAAGTCTCAATAGTGGTGGGGTTAAAAAAAAAAAACAAAAACAGAGAAAGAATTAAATGAGAAGTGAAGAATTGCAGAGAGTGCAGATAAATTTGGCATTGATGGGAAAGAAAAAGATAACAAGATGTTATATTAAAAACAATGTGGCCGGGTGTGGTGACTCACACCTGTAATCCTGGCACTTTAGGAGGCTGAGGTGGGGAGGATCGCTTGAGTCCAGGAGTTTGAGACTGGCCTGGGCAATAGCAAGAACCCATCTCTACAAAAAGTTAAAAGAAACTTAGCCAGGCATGGAGGTGTGCGGCTATAGTCCCAGCTACTCAGGAGTCTGAGGCAGGAGGATTGCTTGAGCCCTGGAGTTTGAGGTTGCAGTGAGGTATGATGACATCACTGCACTCTAGCCCTGGCAAAATAGCAAGACCCTGAAAAACAACAAAACAACCCAAAAACATAGCTAGTTGTAAAGCACACTGATTTTTAAAAAGAGAATAGTTTCTATTTGTTCTGTTGATTATTTCCTTGCCTGTGCAGTAGCTTTTTAATTTAATCAAGTCCCAGCTATTTATTTTTGTTGTTGCTGTGATTGCCACTGGGGCCCTCCTCATAAATTCTTTGCTTAGGCTGATACCTAGAAGAGTTTTTCCAATATTTTCTTTTGGAATTCTTATGGTTTTATGCCTTACATTTAAGTCCTTTAACCATTTTGATTTAATTTTTGTGAGCAGGGAGAGGTATGGATCCTGTTTCATTCTTCTGCATGTGGCTATCCAATTTTCCCAGCACCATTTATTGAATAGGGATTCCTTTCCCCAGTGTATACTGTTGTCTGCTTTGTCAAAGACCAGTTGCTTTATGTAGACGGTTTTATATCTGGGTTTTCTGTTTTGTTCCACTGGTCTATGTCTGCATTTTTGTGCCAATGTCATGCTGTTTTGGTTACTACAGCCTTGCAGTATAGCTTGAGGTCTCATAATGTGATGCCTCCAGATTTGTTCTTTTTGCTTAAGATTGCTTTGGCTATTTGGGCTCTTTTCTTGTTTCAAATGAAGTGCAGAATTATTTTTTCTAGATCTGTGAAATATGACATCGGTATTTTGATGGGGATTGCACTGAATCTGTAAATCAATTTGGGTAGTATGAAAATTTTATGTTGATTCTACTGATCCATGAGCATTGATATTTCTTTCCATTTATTTGTATCATCTGCAATGTCTTTCCTCAGTGTTTTGTAGCTCTCTTTGTAGAGATCTTTCACCTCCTTGGTTAAGTATATTCCTAGGTATTTTATTTCCTTTAGTAGCAATTGTGAATGGTATTAAGTGTCTGATTCGACTCTCAGCTTGACTGTCATTAGTGTATAGGAATGCTACTGATTTGGGTACATTGATCTTGTGGCCTGAGACTTTGCTGAATTTATTTCTCAACTCCAGGAGTCTCTTGGTAGAATCTTTGGGGTTTTCCGGAAATAAGATCATATTGTCTGCAAAAGTGATAGTTTGACCTCCTCTTTCCCTATTTGGGTACCCTTAATCTACCTACAGAATGGGAGAAAATATTTGCAAGCTATACATCCTATAAAGGACTAACAACCAGAATCTACAAAGAACTCAAGGAAATGACCAAGTGACAAGTCAAACAACCCCATTAAAAAGTGGGCAAAAGACATGAACAGAAGCTTCTCAAAAGAAGATAGGCAAATGGCCAATAAACATATGAAAAAATGCTCAATGTCACTAATCATCAGGGACATGCAAATTAAAACCACAATGAGATATCACCTTACCCCAGTCAGAATGGCTTTTATTAAAAAGTTCAAAAACAATAGATGCTGGCACGGATGCAGAGAGAAAGGAACGCTTATATGCTGTTGGTGGGACTGCAAATTAGTATAACCTCTATGGAAAACATATGGAGATTTCTAAAAGAATTAAAAGTTAACCAACCAATTGATCCAGCAATCCCACTACTGGGTATTTACCCAAAGGAAAAGAAATGGTTTTATCAAAAAGACACCTGCATTTGAATGTTTAATGCAGCACAATTCATAATTGCGAAGATGTGGAATCAACCCAAATGCCCATCAATTCATGAACGGATTAACAAAATGGGGTGTATATATACCATGGAATACTACTCAGTCATGAAGAAGGATGACTTAATGCCTTTTGCAACAACATGGACAGAACTGGAGACCATTATCCTAAGTGAAGTATCTAAACAATGGAAAAACAAATACCACATATAATCACCATTAAATTGTAACTAACTGATGAGCACACATGTGCATAGAGGGAAGTAAAACTTAATGGAAATCAAGCTGGGGTGGGGTGGGGAGTGGGGATGACAGCAAAAAACTATCTAATGGGTACAATGCACATTATCTGGGTGACAGGCACACTTTTAACTCTGATTCGAGCATTACAAAAGTGATTCATGTAACCAAAAACATTTGTAACCCTGTAATACTTTGAAATTAAAAAAAGTAAAAATTTGTATCAACCGCCCCCCCCAAAAAGAGAATAGTTTCTTCTCTTTCTTCAGTTTTTGAAGCTTTGCTATCATCAATAAAATAAACATTTACAAAATACAAAGTTTACTTGTTGAAGATTTATGTTCCAAGAAGTCATGTTTGAGAAAGCATTAAGATTTTAAAAAGTCATACTGCATACTATAATGTTCTGTGACTTAAGGAAGAGAAATATATTCTTATTCAGGAGATGCCTCAATTAACATTCATATTGTCTTTCAAAGGAGATACTATAACTTTTGAATTTATTCAAGTTTGCAACTCCCACTACAAACTGAGATTTAAATAGTTAAATGACTTCCCTCTCTTAAGAATAAGTAAAAATACTCCCATCAACTTCAAAATTGAATCAATCTTCTTTTTATGTACCAGGTAATAGGATTCCATAATGAAATAAATGAAGATTCTGCTGTCATTCAACTCTATGTGCATCAGAAGTATCATCAGATCAGAGGACAATGTAAATAAGAATTAAAGTTATGTTAAGAATTAAAGTTATGTTACTGTCCATCCCCAAAATTTATTCAAACACAAACACACATACCTTCCATAACTCAGTAGGCCTTACAGAGAACCAGAAAGTACTGGCCTGAATGAGAAATGTTTTGGGAAAAAACTGATAATATAGTAACACTGCTTCTTTTCTCAATCAACATGGAATCATACCCAATGGCTACACTATGTATTTTCCACAATAATAGAATAGTCTACTTAAACTTCTCAGTGTAATTACAGTTACCACCTGTGATACTCAATGAAAACTGCATGATCGTTATGACACAGAACTTTACCTGTCTCCATTCACATATTATTCAAAATCATATATTACTAAAACTGCTAAAGGCTGACATTCACGGATATTCATGCCAACTATAATACAGCAAATCCCACAAAGGGCTGCTATACTGTAAACATTAAAAATGTAAGTGTGAAAGCTAATAGAACACCAATTGTATTTTTTAAATAGAAATCCAAAGTGAATTTGAATCAAGATACATACAATAGGCCGGGCGCGGTGCCTCACGCCTGTAATCCTAGCACTCTGGGAGGCCAGGGCAGGCGGATTGTTTGAGCTCAGGAGTTCGAGACCAGCCTGAGCAAGAGCGAGACCCCGCCTCTACCAAAATTAGAAAGAAATTAATTGGCCAACTAAAAATATATAGAAAAATTAGCCGGGCATGGTGGCGCATGCCTGTAGACCCAGCTACTCGGGAGGCTGAGGCAGGAGGATCACTTGAGCTCAGGAGTTTGAGGTTGCTGTGAGCTAGGCTGACGCCACGGCACTCACTCTAGCCCGGGCAACAGAGTGAGACTCTGTCTCAAAAAAAAACAAAAAACAAAAAACAAAAAAAAAAAGATACATACAATAGCCCAATCGTTCTCAAAAACACATATTTAAAATTAAAACAAGACTGGAAGTTAGTCCACACAGAATTTTAAATATCCAGTAACTATATTTCACACTATCTCATCTCCCAGACACAGTCCCAGATACTTAATTGAGAGATGCTTTTAAGGTCATTTATACATGCTAACAAATCTGTTCCTAGATACTAGTTATTTCATACACTAATAAATAGTTAATTGTTTTTTTTTTTTAATAAAAGGTTAACACCACAATATGAAACTATAAACACTCTGAGTGAGGTTGGGCATTGCAGGTTGTCTACAAAGTTATCACCTATACACTGACTTTGTTTTATGTTTGGTGGAAATACATAAGCAGTATCACCTTTAAAAAAAAAAACACCTCATTTCTCAGAAACTTAACTTCAAATAAATTTGTTTCCTAATCTAATTAAATTTGTATTTTTTTCTGTTTAATTAGATCATAAAATTGCACAAATTTCTTTACAAACATGTTTAAAACTAATTTTAGCTTCAAAGGCAGAATAGAAAAATTTATTAAAAATTCTCTAAAACATGGAATTTCAAAGCTAAAAAAAACTTGATTCTGTTTCAAGAACATTAGGAATATATAGGCATGCTTTGGAGTTTTTTACATACAAAATCAATTTTACTATATATAAAAGTTTAAAATAGTCTTACTGACTTTAGTGCATAAATGCACTTTAAATTGGATTTAAATATTTCTAAATTAAGTCAATCTTTAACAGTTACTTACAATCCAGAAGGCAAATTACTGGCTGCAGTGATACCAAATGAATACTGCATCACTTCAACAAGGATAAAGTCAAACAAGGCTGACAAAACCCAGGAACCCAGCAAAAAGGACTAAAAAACAAAATAGGAAAAAAATTATAGAAATAAGTCTCCTAAAAATAAACTAACATCTACTCAGTTAGAACCAGCTCAGGTATACACATATTTTAAAAGTTATTTGTTTCTATTAAAACAAACTTTTCAAAATTAAGGAGTAAACCCATATTGTTCAAATGCATTTAACTTTCATAATTTCTAAGTATGTTGAAGAAATGATATTTATAGCAAGATATATTTTTAACAATACACAAAT
>RJWJ010047528.1:0-10939 GCA_004363605.1 Indri indri
GACCTTACTGTATTCAAGGCCTACTCCCAAAATGACTGGCACAAAGATTTATGGCTGGAAAAGATCTTGAAGTTTAACAGAGAAAGCAATTGAGGCAAAGGAAAACAGTGTTGGTTTTAGCATACTATATTTAATTCAATCATAAAATTATCAACGAGGTCAGAATGAAAATCTGAATCTCCATCCTTGATGCCTGCAGTTAAACATGTGGCAGTACAGTAGCATAGTGAAAAACAGTGATGTGGAAAAAAAAAAAAAGGTTTGATTTTGGAGTATCTCCTGCCTGGATGCTATGGGGAAAACAAAACAAAACAAAACAAAACAAAAAATAAAACCAAAAATCCCAGGGATGGCCTTAGCACTTCATTCCTGCCAGGGCATATTTGGATTTAAAAAGAGTATTGCCATGCATTACCATTTCTTTTAGTGCAGTCCCTGCATACATGGCCAAGAGGTGAATTTGCCATCTGGAAGAGTAAAGCTGTCAGAATCGCTGCAATGGCATGCCTACCTTGATCAGCTCAGTTCACATTAGATAGGAAGACACAACCTTAACCTGGAAACATAGAGGTCAGAAGCTTGCCAGTGTCATTTTTTGCTTTCCAGAACTGGTATTTGGAATTGGCTTAGAGGGAGGAATAGCAATAACACAGTTTGGTCTCTTAAAAGAATATTTTAAGATTTAAAACCCAGATAAACCCAGGTGCAAAGGGCAATGATCTAAAAGTTGTCTGCATATAATTATTTGAATTAAAAAAAAAAAATCCCTACTCATGTTGGTGATTGGAAGTAGATTTAAGCTGGATAATGTTCAACCAGAAACTCTTCAGAAAAAGGCAACCAGATGGTGAGGAGTCTGGAAACCATGTCTTATATTTAATGTTGTTAGAAGGAAATGTGTAGGGGGAAAATACTAAAACGATCTCTAAAATATTTGAAGAATTATCACCTGAAAGAGGAAGCAGCCATTTTACAGAAGAAAGAATAAGAAATAATGGATATAAATTCCTAGAAGGCAAATTTTGACTAACCCGAAGCGAATTATGGAGAGCTGTTTGTTATACAGGCTGTTTCATGAAGCAGGTAAATAATGATTAACCATCCTCTGAAAAGTTAAGAAGACAGTAGATGACCAATCGCCTGTTTGGGATATTTAATGATTCCAACAATGAGTAAAAGGCTAGATAGGATTATATGGGCAGATTCTTTCTGAGTTTCTATGACTTTATATAGTTATTGGTACAAGGGACTTGGTTATGTGTAGAGATTTATTCTTTATGTGTAGAGATTGTTTTTCTTATTCTGGAATCATTCACTTAATGATATTCAATATTTCTCAGGGTCCTTTGAATTATCCCATCTCCAAGTATTTATCTGTGGATAATTCATTCCAATAAAAGCTGAGCATTTACAGCATGCCAATTACTGTTTGTAAAGTGTGGAGGAGATGCAAAGATGAATGTGGTGTCCACGTTGATTAGAGTATAGTGATACTAAAATTATGGTAGGTGGATTACTAAGATCAGAATTAGCTGAGAGGGCTATTTAAAAATACAGATTCTGGGCCTTAATCCAGCTCTATTTTAAGAATCTCTAGAAGTAAATTTGAAAAGTGACATTTCTAAAAGCTTTACAAGAGAATCTCAAGCACAATGAATTCTGAGAACCACAGACTAGGAAGCTAGAAAGTGAATGCGCATGAATTACTGGAAATATATAAACAGTGATATATTCCACAGAAAAGTAAGCTATTTAGGTATGGATGTTGGGGATAGTGGGAGTGAGGAGTAAGAAGGCAGAGATGATAAAATATTACAAAAAGCTACAGGTATTTTTCTGTGGATGATTCATTCACATGATTGTTACATAACATTCTGTCAAGCACTATGTATAAGGTGTAGAAAAGATATAACATGAATGAGATTTTTATTCTGTCCACAAGTTGCTTGGCATCTATGGTGATTCTCTGGTTGTAATGTGTTTTACTTTCAGCTATGGGCACCAGAATTGGTTTTGCTAGGGAAAGGAAAATATTGTTGAAGTCAGGTTGGACATAGCATGTACCAGGCTATATGGCTAGGCAATGAGAGAATCCTTAATGCTGTAACATCTGCCCTGCAAATGCAGCAATGGTCTTGGTTACAAATTGACAATAACATTCTTAGAGTATCACTAACTATAATGTGTACCAAGTTTATTTAGCTCTGAGGAGGGATATAAGATGGGAAACAGAGCATGTCAGCATGACTCCATGAAATAAGTTTTCCTCAAGAGTTCTTACAGTAGTCCTGGCACTGCTTCCCAGACCACACAAGGAGCGTGCTCAGTTTCAGGGGTTTAGACCCCACAGGTGGGCACAGGTCATCCTAGTGTAGTCGAGCTTCATACATGACAGCCCATGAGAGTAGCTGACAGGCCTACTCAAGGGTGGTGCTTTTTCCACAAAGTAGCACACAAGGAGGCAAAGCTGATATTTAATATTATCCAGCATGTTTTCACAGAGTTTTATTATGTAGTCCTTCAGGGTTTATATGCCCATTCGGGTCACCAATCAGAGGCAATAAGCAATCATGCCTAGTTATAGAGTTCCCTGTTTATACATTTCCAAAGAAACAGAACTGGGGAAGGTAAACCTGAAAACATCTCCCCACAGTGATAAGGTTTAGATGTGCTTTTAATCCTTTCTCCTCTGTTGGTTTTTGAGAAGAAGAGAGTATACTGAGTACTGTGGTTCAAGAAGATTAGCTTGTAGCAGATGTATGAGGAAGTACTAGCAATAAAACTGAAGGTGAGGCAGAGAGAGGTGACAAGCAGTGCGTGACATAAAATAGACACTCAAACATGCACTCAAGAAATGAGAAGGTCATCTATAGTAAAGTGAAAAATAATGAGGCTATGAAGAAGGTGTTGTCAATGAAAATGGAAAGAGGGAAGAGATCAGATAACTATTGTGAAGGTAGTGAGGCCAGAATTTAATAACCTTTAAATTATAGGGTTAAATTATTACAGGTTGGGAACCTATAATGGGTGAGTAGATACTGTGAGTAGACAGTGAAGGAAAATATTTTTCCTACTTCTCAGAAAGAAAGACATGAATGTGAAGATTTTATTTTAAAGCATTTATGTAGAAGCACACGTATTAACAACATATGATATATGGAGAATGAAGTAGACATCTTGGACAGATGATTCTAGAAATGACAAGACTCTCAACCCTTGGGCATATCCTATTTGTTAAATTAATATGTTTAAAATTGAATATAGGCTACGATGCTTTAATTCTACAAAGACCTTGGAATCAGCATGTCTAATACAATAACTCACCTTTAACCCGCACACAGCAACCTCCATGCAACCCCCAGCGGATAAGAGAAACAAAGATGAAAGAAATCATTTTTTCATTCAACAGAGATTTGTTGAGTGTCTTCTATGCACCAAGTACTGTCTAGACCTTGTGATTCATCAGTGAACAAAACTGATGACAATTTCCCATAATCATAACAATAAGTAAGGAATTTTCGTACTAATAAATTAATACAAAATATTATTTATATTACAAAGTAATGAATTATATACATTATAACTAAATTATGTAAATAAGGTGGTAGGTGCTGTGAAAAATGAATGAGCATGTAATAAAATCTAAAATCTTTAGTAAGCACATTATTTTCATAATGGGCTTCAATATGTTTTTAATCTTTTTTTAAATTTAAAATACTATTATCCTGGAGATTGAAAAAATAAACCATGGAAAAGACATATATCAAATAATTTAGTAAGTTTTTTGGCCTACGGTTAATAATCATTATGTAACTTCAGGAGCCCTCTTCTTTAGCAAATAAGTTTTTAGTAATAAAAATAAATGTAATTTACTTCAAATATTCAAAAGAAGAAACAAACCTTATTTTATGGTATTTTGTCTTTTGGCAGAAATAAATATGTGCTATAATCTACTGGAAATATTAATGTTATATCCATATCAATATTTATGTTGATGGCTTATAACTTCACTAGATTCACTTAGTAATATTGAGAGAATCATTTATAGATTTGGGATTTATCCAGATTTTCTTTTTCTCTCTCTTCCCCCACTTATCTCCTCACATATGGAAAGGAATGGAAGTGAAACTTAGATCATCTGAATATGTAAAATTTCCCAAGAACTCCTGAGGAAAATAAAATCCTCCATAAAGTGGTTTAGGGAAGCAATGTTTCCATAATTATTGGAGGCTTTAAATGGCAGCTATATTACAGTAGTTCAGACGCTTCAGATGGAGGCTATATATACCACATATGCTTTAGCCTAGCTTATCAATTCCTTCCCACTAGTCTGGTTCAGAAACAGAAGCTGAACGCACATCATGTGCAGGAAGCTCGCAGAAGCCCACTCTTCTCTCTGAACCAGAGCTGATACAAAAGGATTTCTGAATAACCTCAAAAACTAGTGACCTTAACTTGCTGTCTATGGGCTTTGGTGAGATCAGAGAAAGCATCATGCAATTAAGTGAAAATATACTATGTCTGTGCATTCTTTTTTTTTTTTTTTTTTTTTTCTGAAAAGAGCTGTTCAAGGCATTCATCTGATTCTCAAAAGTCCAGCAAATTTCAAAAGGTTAAAGACACTATTCCTCTGTCAGGTTTAGAAGTTCCAGAGATCCAAACTGAGCCAAATAGCACCCTGAGTGAATTGGTACATAAAGAGGGCCTGGAATAGAGCCACAAACTTTTATTTTTGTAGAGTTTTATTAGGTAGACCTTTAGGGTCTATATGCCCATTCAGGGTCCCCCAAGATACAGGTCACCAATCAGAGGTAATAAGCAATGATGCCTAGTAACAGAGTTCCCTGTTTATGCATTTCCAAAGCAACAGAGCTGGGGAAGGTAAACCTGAAAACATCTCTCCACAGAGATAAGGTTGCTTTGGATTTGCACTGAACAAGTACAGCTATTTTGCATTACTGTGGATGTTACAGATATTCTCAGGCCACTGTGGGAGACTGCAGAGATGAGCAAGAAGCCAACTGGCCCATGTTATCAAGTGGTGTATAAGCAGGCCAGTGAGAGGAGCCAGCTATTGTCTGGTGCCACAATTTTGTCCAGTAAACATTGGCAGAAGTCAGTAGCCATTTAAATACCTGCAACTACACTGGATATCTGAAATGCCCACACTGGGCTCCGAAACACGATATCTGGCAAATTCTGTGACAATTTACACAAAGTAAAGTTTCTCTCTGTAGGATAGATATTTGATGATTAGAAAGAGGATTTTTGAGTATCACAATATTTTATGTGCACTTTAGCTTTTATCAAGAATAGTCAAAAATTCTTTTGTTCCATTTTCTAACTATGCTTCCATTAAAATTTATTCATCAGTCCATAAAATTTACAAAGTGTTATGTATGCTTTAATAAAATCAGTCACTTATTGAAAAAAATTTTCAAAAATTATCTGAACCAAATATAGCTATAGTAAAGTGTTTATGTGAATTTTCTTTTGCTGTGTTAGAGACGACACTCAATGCTCATTTCCAAAGTTACTTAGGTCAGCACTTTCTGCAGCTCTTTGCACCCACCCAGTCTGCATTCCATCCTGCATTCCTTTTTCCAGCTCAAGTATCTCACTGTATGGATGCACCACAGCTTACTTGTCTATCCACCTATTGAAGGGCATCTGGGTTGCTTCCAGTTTAAGACAGTTATAAATAAAGCTGCTATAAATCTTTTTGTGCAGGTTTTATATGGATATGTATTTTCAAATCAGTGTAGCTAGTAAATAGTAACATAATAAATAGATCATATGGTGAGACTTCATGTAGCTTTCTCGAAAACTGTCAAACTATCTTCTGCAGTGGAGGTACTATTTTGAATTCCAACTAGCAATAAATGAGAGTTCCTGCTCTGCATCCTCTCTAACAATTAGCATTAACAGTTTGGGGGGAGATGTTAACTATTCTAATAGATATGTGGTGATGGCTCATTGTTGTTTTAACTTGCATTCCCCATTGAGCATATTTTCATATGCTTATTTGCCACCTAGGTCTTTTGCATGTGTTTTGAATGTTTGTTTTCTTATTGTTGAGTTTTAAGAGTTCTTTGCATATTTTAGATACAGGTCCTTTATTAAATATGTATTTTACAAATATTTTCTCAAAGTCTACAGTTAATCTTTTCATTCTCTTAATATTTTTCACAGAACATAATGAATTAATTTTAGTTAAGAAAAACTTTCCAATTTCTTTCATAGGCCATGCTTTTGTTGTTATATCTAAAAAATCATCATCAAACCAAAAGCCACATTGGTTTTTTCCTATCTTTTCTTCTAGAATTTTTAGTTTTACACTTGTATTTAGGCCTATAATCCTTTTTTGAGTTAATTTCTGTAAAAGTTGTGAGATCTGTGCCTAGTTTCCTCCCTCCCACCCACCCTCCCTTCTTTCCTTCCTTCCTTCCTTGCTTCCTTGCTTGCTTTCTTGCATATGGACATCCAAATGTTTCAGCACCACTTGTCGAAAACACTTTCCTCCATTGAAGAGCCTTTACTACTTTGTCAAAGATAGGTTGACTGTATTTGTGTAGGTCTGTTTCTGAGCTCTCTATTATGCTCCATTGATATATGTGTATTCTTTCACCAATATCTCCCTGATTTGGTTATTATAGCTCTGTGGTACATCTTGAAATCAGGTAGAGTGAGTCATACAACTCTGTTCTTCCAGCCCAGTATTGTGTTGGCTATCCTACTTCTTCCTCACATAAATTTTAGAAGCAGATTGTCCATATATACAAAATTCTTGGGGGGATTTTGATTAAGATTGCATTAAAACTATAGACCATACTGGGAAAAATCGACATCTAGACAATATTGAGTCTTCCAGTCTTTGAACACGGAATATCTATCCATTTATTCAGATTTTCTTTGATTTCTTTCATCAGAGTTTTGAAGTTTTCCACATACACATTCTGTATATCATTTGTTAAATCTATATGCATATGTTTCTTTTTTGTGCTATAATAATTTTTTCTTACATTTCAAATTCAAATTATGCATTCCAAATATATAGAAAAGCAGTTGATTTTTGCCAATTAACCATATACCCTGCTACTTGGTATGAACACTTATTAGCTCCAGGGGATTTTACAGATTCGTTACTTTGTTTTTGTTTTTATTTTAATATAAAAACTTAGAGAAATAGTAATTTCTGTTTAATAGTATAGCTTAAAAATTAACTACAATATATATGGCAATGGCCAGCACCAAATCTCATACATAGTAAAAACTTACTAAATAGTAACTGAAATTTTAATTTCAACAACCCTGATGTAAAGACTAACTTCATAATTTGTTTGAAAAATCCTAAGTAAAATCTTTTCTTAACTAATTCTGTTATTAATTACAAAGTAATAAAAACAAACAGATAGTAAGGTGATTCTATGCTCTTCATAACTGATTCTTTTTCTGTTTTAATTCGATTGAATATAATATTGCTAATGTATGTATGTTCTTAATTGTTCTTAGTGTTACTTTCTGTCACAGGATTTCTTTCATCTAAATGCATAAATTATTATGCTAGATTTTTTCTATAATGCTAACCCGAATCAAATAAATTATAATCTTTAATTAATTTTACTGACTGAGAAGTATACATAAAGGTTAGGAAATAAACTTCATAATCCTCTTTCCTTGACCTTTTCATTTCTTTGAATTCTGATTTAAAAATTAAGGTAAACAGTGATGAGGGAATGGAAGAATTTGAAAAGCATGTACAAAGGGTCAAAATGGTACAATGGACAAAAGTGGACTGAAGAGACAAATGTGACACCTGAGCTGGAAAAGCCAATGTACAAGGTGCCTTTCTTTTTGTACCCAGCCCCAGTTGACCCATATTTCACTCCTGTAACAATAATCTTTATTTTTATTGAGCAAAACAATCACCTTTTGTTATTATTAAATTTTCACCTTCTCAAACTTCATACCCAAAATTTGATTCACTAGGTTTTTGTTTCACCCTAAGAATATGCATTTGAACAATAACCAGAGTGGTCTCTGGGACATATTTTAAAAAATTAGCCAAGAGCATCATTTATACTATTTGGCTATTTTTTTTATGCTGAGTATTTTTTATATAAGTGTGCTGAGTACCAAGTACACAAGATCCCTTCTTTTACAGAATACACAATTTAGGGCACATTGACTACAAAAAAATAGGTAATAAAATGAAGCAAAAAATATATAGAAACATATCAGCTTGTTAATTTCTTATAAGATGTCATAATTATCAATGAGTATGATTTCTGATTTTCGATTATCATTGTTGTTTTGTTTTTTCTTGAAACGGAGAACATGAATCATTATCTCCTGGGAACATACTACTTTAAAAAATTTAATTGGAAAATTGAAATATTCTTTTATAGGGGTCAAAGGCAAAGTCCCAGTGGACAATTAGGTTGAGTGCTAAGCCACCTGATCAAATGCTTGCCAGACTTGTGCACCATAATTATGAATAACTGGCTTGGTGAGAGAAGGGAAAAACATCATTCTCTCTGGAGGAATGCTGGGAGCCAACTCCACTAGAGCTGTTCACAACTGACAAATGGTCAGGGAGTTTGGAAAGGTATGTAGAGGAGAAAATCCAACTCCAATAGGGAGCCTGGCATCATACAGCATCACAAACCAAAAAAGATCTAATGGCCACAGCATGATTCCTGCAGGTGCTCACACTCCTAGAATTGTAACGGAGCACCACAGAGGGAGCATCTTCTTGTTTGCACTCTGCTTAGTGACAAGACTCACTGACCTCTTTGCCTTCTTGTAATCTGGGGTTCTTTCCACTGGATTATCACTCCAGCCTGTCTGTATTCAGAGGATCAGGAAAGATTTGTTATCTCCCTTCCCTGCCAGATAAATGGAAGTTGCACAATGCCACAGGCTAAGCAGGACAATGGAAGCCATTTTGTGAGGAGACGATCGGTGGATAGAATAAAACTAAGCTGCCAAAGCCAAAAGACTAAATAGGAGCTGGCAACCAAAACAGGACAAAGAAACTAATTTTGCTGATTAGCAAAGATTATAATGGTAAACAAAGTGGTTAATATGGTGGGAATAAGATTAACCTGAAAGAAATCTGAAGGAAGACAGCAACTGTACAGATGCCATTTATTTGACTTGTCCTTTCTTCTTTATTGATATGTTGGGTACATTTAAAAGGGCCAAAAATACAAAGTGCGAAAAAGGGAAAGCCATTCGTCTTGGTGTTCTATGCTCTTTTTACTGTTCGTAGTCTTCCTACCTGCTCCAACATGGTAAAAGAAATTCCAGTTCAATCCTAGCAGAGGCAATAGGCACAAAGGTAAAAGGTGCCTCAACAGCTATGGTGCTTACATAAATTTCCAAGTATTGGCCTAGAGAAGAGGAAAAAGTGGCGAACACGGTTTTGGTGGCTGCAAACACAGTCACTTCTATCATATTCCTTTTTTTCACAGAATCTGCATCATTTCTAATATACTCCCACATTACGTAGATGAAATAAAGTAGCTGGTGTGTGAAAAGGCATAGAGTGTGTGGCAGACCAATCCAAAGGATGAGGAGAGTATCACTGATATCAATTATACTCTCTTTATCATGTTATTATTTATAAAATACTTCAGATGGATTATCTCATATGTTACTCACTTTGAAGGCAATTAATATAGGGGTTAGTATTCCCTTTTTCATGATAATTAACCCAAGGACCAGAAAGGTAAAGGTTTTTCACTACCTTCCTCATATCAGTCAGCCAGCAAGTGGCAAATTTGAAACTTAAACTAAGTATCAGTTCTTCTTGATCCTTGTTCTATGTGCTTTCTCCTGTTTCTGATTGCCTTTCTCATAAAACAGAAGCAGATCTATAAAACTGAGTGTTCTTGGAAAGTGTTGCTAATTTCAATGGACCAGTTGAATCCATTCCTTATTACCAGAGCGGGAAGACCTAGAGCTAAGTGACTCAAGATTACATCAGAAATATAGAAGGAACAAGTTTGAATTGTGATCCAGCGTTGTGCGAGAGTCAGCTAGCACCAAATCCCAAGAGCCATCTATTCTCAATCCCCAGTTCAGCAATGTCACATTGGTAACTTGAAATTGACCATAATGGCAGTATTTACACCAGAGAAATTGGCATAGTTATTAAATATTTATTAGCTCATCACTGCATCAATTTCATTGGTGCTGCTGTGGTAGAAGATAGGGATATGAGTAATGAATAATAGAAAAGCATGATCTTTGGACTAAAAAAGACTTTGGTTTGAATTCTAGCTATATCATTATATAGTATAGTGACTTTGGTCAAATAACTTACCTTTTGAGTCACCAATCCTTTCTAAGTATAATAATGCATAGCTATTAGTAAGAACTAATAATGACTCTTTGCAGATCCTTAGGATGAATTATCATGTAAGTGCTGACATATAAAAAGCAGTCAATTTTAAGTGCTATTATTAGAATTATTAGAAACCTTCTCTTTTGTGTCTAAGTTCTCACATAAGTAAAGTTATTTTAATAAAAATCACAATAGTGCTCTGTGGAAGCTATATGACATTGGAGAAAATATTTTAACTGATAAAAATTATAAAATCTGTTAGGCTTTTTAGAAAGAGGTACCATTATAATTCTAGCTATTTACTGCTACTACACAATACAAGAGAATATAAAATCCAGCTAAGAGAGAGGCTACTTTTGCCAAATTGAAGTAACAGGAGGTAAATGGCGCTGCTCTCCTCCAAAAGATCTGTGGATTTATAAATTGGTTGGAAGCATAGAGTTTCGGTTATTTTGTTTCATATGATTCACAGCGCCAAGCCCTGCAGTCCTAATTTTATACTGGGGCATTCATTCAGTACTTAGTTCGAGAGAATAGTGCCACCAACCTTGTCCTCATAAGCTCTGCCAAATATCCAAGTTTCTTTTT
>RJWJ010047529.1:0-10947 GCA_004363605.1 Indri indri
ACAAATTAAAAAATAATAATAATAAGATTAGTAAATTCATAAGTTAGAGAAGAAATAAATAATCATCCAATTAGGTATAGAAAACATATTTAAAGAATATTAACACTTGCTCATGAAAAAATTTAATTTAGAAATATAGTGTTATGGCTTAAAAATTGGAATATTTAGTCTTATGCAAAAGAAGCAAAAGCATATTGGCCCTTGAAATTTGATATGATGTAGAAAAATCATTCAATTCCCTTTATAGATGAGGAGAGAAATATTAACGATTATATCAATATGTACATATTTGTTTATATGCACATAATCCAGCATGTTCCCCTGTTTTAAAGCTCTATATTTTCTGATTGTCATATATTTTATTATTTGTATAACTGGATAGCATCACATTTCAAATACACATTGTTTTTGTTGTTATTTTTCCCTATTTATATAATCAGAAATTTTGTTTTATATTTCACTTATTCAAAAATGAATAAGCTACACCCTCCAATAATGTTAAACTATGGAGGCAATCAGATAAAACAAATAGCATAAATCAGTACATTAGAAAGCTGATTACATATTTTTATTTGTTAAACATATGACTCCAGGGATCTAGGCATCACCATTATTTGACACATTAGTCATCTGGAGTTGTCATGAGTTAGCAAACCAAAAATTCCCAGAGTTAATTTCACATGCCTCAGTAGTTTGGGAAGTCTTGTCTTGTCATTTTTTTTTTCACAGTTTTAACATTTATCACAGAATACAATTATAATTGTTTATTCACTCAGGCGAAATACAACCTTAGGAGACATGCAAAAGTTATGACCTGTATAATTAAGAAAAAGAATGGTGTTCTGAATAAATAGACATGAGAATTTGACTTATCCTCAAACCCACAGAGCATTCTTTAATCAATAAGCAACAGCAGAGAACAGCCTCTATTTTCAACTATTGCTACTTTGAAAGAGTACCAAAGTTCAGAATCTTTCAAGTTAATATAAGTCTAAAATAAATGAGTACTTCAAAATCTGAATATATTTTATATGATAATACCATAATGTAATATAAATAAATATCATTTCATGTAAAATTTGTAATAGAGGTTTCGAAAAACCTATTCAAGTTAGGTTTTTTTTTAATCTTTGTAGTAGACAGTGGAAGATGTTATTGATGGAAGTTCGTATCATATGCATATGGCATGTAAAAATAAAGATACAATATTTTGAATGAATATTTCTATCTCTGTCTCTTTCTGTTCCTTCTTCCCCTTCTCTTTGTTTGATGATTTTAGCAAGATATCTAGTCGAGGCTGAACATTTTATATTTAAGTAAATTACTGCCTTTGTTGGGTGAAAAAAATCTGATAAGCAGATGAAAAAGCAGGGTAAGGATTATAAAGGTATGATCAATCCAGCAAGAATGATTAGCAAATAATAGACTCTTTTAACAAACTAAGTGTGCACTCTTGCCAACTATAGACACAATGTTGTACAAAAGAACCTTAGAACATTTTCATCTTTCAAGAATAAAACTCTATTCTCATCGAATAGCAACTCCTCATTTCCCATTCTCTCTAGGCCTTGGTTAACAACATTCTACTTTCTGTTTCTATGAATTTAACTATTAATATTTAGATACCATGTATAAGTGGATTGATACAACATTTGACCTTCAATGACTGTTTTATTCCACTTAGCATAATTTTTTTTCATTTTTGTTATCCCAGTAGATTTAGGGAGTACAATTGTTTTTTTGATGCATGGATGAAGTGTATAGTGGTGAAGGCAGGGCTTTTACTATACTCATCATTGGAAGAGTATACCTTGTACACAATAGGAAGTTTTTGATACCTCAACCCCCTTCGAGCCTCCCTCCTTCTTAGTCTCCAAAGTGTACCTTTCACCTTTATAAATGTGTGACCATGTAAACCCATCATGGAACTCCCATCGATAAGTCAATGCAGACAGTATTTTGTTTTTCTGTTCCTGAGATAGTTCATTTGAGATATGGCTTCCAAGTACTTCCAAGTTGCTGAGAAAGACATTATCCCATTCCTTTTTATGACTGAGTAGTATTCCATGGTATATATATAGCATATTTTATTTATCCACTTTGGGGGTCTTTGTCATAAATTCTTTGTTGAGGTCAATATCCAGTAGAATTTTTCCTAAGTTTTCTTCTAGAATTTTTGTTGTATCTGGTTTTACATTTAAGTCTTTAATCCATCTTGAGTTAATTTTTGCTAGTGGTTTTTTGGGGATTTTTCCCCTCTATGTTCATGAGGGATATTCATCTGTAGTTTCATTTTTTATTGTGTCCTTTCCTACATATGGTATCAATGTGATTCTGGCTTTGTAGAATAAGTTAGGGAGGAATCCTTCCTTCTCAATGTTATGAAACAGTTTCAATAGAATACGTACCAATTTTTCTTCCTAGGTCTGGTAGAATTTGGCTGTGCCTCTGTCTGGTCCTGGGCTACTTTTGTTGGGGGAGAGATTTTTTTATTACTGATTCAATCTTGCTACTCATTATTGATCTGTGAGGATTTCCATTTTTTCTTGATTTAAGCATGGGAGATGGGATGTTTCCAAATATTCTTCAGAAGAGATAGGATCAAGATGGCTGACTAGACATAGGTAGTGTGTGCTTCCTCCATGGAGAGGAACCAGAATAAGCAGATTCTTACATTTCAAACATATCATCTAGGAGAGAATACTGCAATTCATCAGGGAAGCAATGGGACTCAAAAAAAGTGGTTAAGGAGAGATTCAGGGCAACTTGCTCAGCCACAACCAGGAGAAGCTCCTGGACACTGAAATAGTAAGTGAGAAGCCCCTAGATCTCCATTCTCTGGGGCAAGCTTTTATGATCTTGGATACAAGAGAACTCCCTGACCCACAAGGGTCTCAGTCCTAAAACAGGGAGCTGCTGGAGATTGCACAGAAACATTGTTCCATAAGGGGAACTCATATGGGAGCTCATGTGAGAGCCAGGACTGCATTCATGCACCACTACATCCCACTAATTTATTTTATTTGTTTTAGAAACTGGGTCTTTCTATGTTGCCCAGGCTAATCTCAAACTCCTGGCCTGAGGTGATCTCCTGCTTTAGCCTCCTAAAGTGCTGGGATTACAATCATGAGCCACTGTGCCTGGCCTGTTTGTATGTCTTCATGCCATTGATTTGTTGGCATTCTTTTTTTGCAGAATGTCCCACATTTTAGAAACATCAGAAGGTTTTTCTGTGATTAGAATCTTTTTATATATCTTTAGTAGCAGTAACTAAGAAATTAAATTATGTATTAATAATTCTTTGTGTATTAAATATTGACAGTTTATATCCAAATAGTGAACCTAGTTTTTATATACTGCCTAAAGATGATGTCTGATCTCATTGTGTGTGTATATTTTTCTCTATTATTAAAAAATAATTTGTAATACATCCTAACAATGGGAATAATCTGTGCTTTACTGTCTTTTCATTTATGCTATTAATTTTCATTTATAATCATTACACTAATTAGATAGTGCATTAAAATTTGCAAAATGAGGATTTTCAGTCTTTCATTCTACATGAATTAATTGGCTTTTTTCTGAATAAAATAGTTTTCTGTCATTTTATTTCATTCTTTCCTTCCTTCTTTCCTTTTTACCTTTTTTTTCTTTTTGGAGTATTTCAATGAGTCTGTGAATTGGTAGGTGAAAAATAACTAGAGAATTTCTTGCTAAATTCAAGAAAATAATAAAATGAAAACATGGCAATGAAACTATTAGGCAATGCAAATATAAAACACAACACCATAAAATTCCTTTTATCTAACAATTAAAATCAATTTTTAAAAGGTTTTTTACATATCCCTTTATTTAATTCTCTCATTTTTTTTAGTGATATCTCCTTGCTTCTCATTATTCTTTTCTCCACTATTTATCTAGTTACTTCATCAGATGTTAAAATGAAATTGAAGAAGCAGCATAGAGTGAATATAGGAGCTAATTAGGTATTAAAGTACAAAACATATATGGATGCCAAAGGTATATTTAATCAAAAAGAAATAAAAAAGTTGACCATTGCTGCATGTAAATATTATTGTAAACACAATATTGTAACAAGTATCTAACATGTACACAAAGAGTAAAATAGCCTTATAAGATAATGCATATATGATTCAGCAATTAAATAATTATGTGTCAGCATAAGAATGATGTGGTATCCCTGTTACCCATGACAAGTAAATAATTACTTGAAGTGGATGTAGGTTAGAAAAAAATGAAGACGTAAAATGCCTTCGCAGGAGAAAAATGTGATATTTTCACTCTTGTAAAACTTAAGCTTTAATTTAGATGTTTTAATATAGTACAGTAATAGTGCTCATGGTAATTTATGCCCATAGAGATAGTAACAACTCCCAGGAAATGCGCACGGCAATTAAGAACCACATAAAGATCAAAATAGTACGGAGCTGAACATAGTCAACTAAATATTTGTCAATTGTGTACTAAGAAAGAGCATAAAACTAATATAAAAATAACAAAATAATAAAATTAGTATTTTATATATGAAGAAAATATGATGTACATGTTAGTTTTTACCATATTTTATTTGCTTATAAATAAAAATAAATAAATAAGTCCACTTTTTCTTTTTTTCTCTTACCAAGTTGTGATTTGATAAATAAGTTCACATTTATTTTAAAATTAACTGACCATCATTGTTGTATAATGTATTCCTCTCCAACAGATTATAGATAAGCCTTTCCTTAATGATTTCAAAATTTTAAGGGAAAGAAACCATCTGTTTTTCTTTGAATTGCACATTTTAATGGCACTGTGATGTCCTTAACTTTTCTAGCATCTCTTTTTCATACTAATTTAAAAACCCTTGGACATATTTAGAAACATTTGCATCTGTATTTGAGAAAATAACTGTACTACATGATAAAATTGTCCACCTCCAGAAGAATGAGAAATATGAAAACTACAACTAGTTTTAAATTTTTTATAAAATAAAAAAAATGTGGTAAAATATACATAACACAAAATTTACCATGTTAACCACGTTTAAGTGTATAGTTCAATAGTGCTAAGTAATTAGCATTGTTGTATAACCAATTTCCAGAATTCTTTTTATTTTATAAAACTAAATCTCTATACTTTTTAAACAACAGCTATGAATTCTTCCTTGGTACCTGCCATTCTACTCTATGAATCTGACTACTCTGAGTAACCTCATATAGTGGAAAACATACAGTTTTTGTCTTTTCGTGACTGTTTTACTTCATTTAGCATAATGTTTCAAGATTCATCCATGTTGTTGCATATGTCAGAATTTCCTTCCATTGTAAGGCTGAATGGTGCTCCATTGTATGTATACTGTTTACCACGTTTTGTTTATACATTTATATGTGGATGGACTCAGGTTGTTTCTTTTTTTTTTTTTTTTTTTTTTTTTGAGACAGAGTCTCACTCTATTGCCTGGGCTAGAGTGCTGTGGCATCAGCTTAGCTCACAGCAACCTCAAACTTCTGGGCTCAAGCGATCCTCCTGCCTCAGCCTCCCGAGTAGCTGGGACTACAGGCACGTGCCACCATGCCCGGCTAATTTTTTTCTATATATATTTTTTAATTGTCCGGCTAATTTCTTTCTATTTTTAGTAGAGACTGTGTCTCACTCTTGCTTAGGCTGGTCTCGAACTCCAGAGATCAAACGATCCACCTGCCTCGGCCTCCCAGAGTGCTAGGATTACAGTCGTGAGCTACCGTGCCCGGCCAGGTTGTTTTCATCTTTGGGCTACTATAAATAATGCTGCTATAAACATGAGTGTACAAATATCTATTTGAGATCCCTTTTTAATTCTTTTGAGACTCTAACTAGAAGTTAATTAAAACTGGATTAGTGCTACAAAATACATTTTTATATAAATGGGCTAAATTTATAAAGTTTCAGAAAATAACATTAGTCTTCTGTATCTCCTATTCATGTAAATTCTTAGACTGGTTTTTGTACTTTTCATTTATTTTTTAGTTGGTATGTGGAATTTCAGGAACTCTTCAACAAGTGAAACCTTACTCATATACATATCTGAATTTATTCTTTTTACTCCTTCATCTGTATCTAAACTATAATATTTTTCTCTCAAACATAGCCGGTTATCTATAAAATGAGAATATTAAGTTATATATTTTAATTCATTCTTTTAACATCATACAGTTAGATATTCTAAATATTTCTTGAAGAGCACTGTATGATGAAAATTTAAACAAAACTTTAAGCACTATCACAATTTCAGTCTCCTTTTATTCTTTAATGGCAGGTTTTGTTAAAAGATTTTTTTTGAGTTTTAGTCCTTGAGGGGGAAATTGTATTGTACCCACAAATCGGCTCCAGTTAAGATACAAGGGAATTTGTTCATTAAAGTTGGCACTAAACTGGCATAAATTATTTAGTAATGAATGCTCTCAGTCTTTAATCAAGATAAGTACCAATGTGCCTTTAAAGTTATTGTGCAAATGGGTTACACTTTTAGAAAAATATATTTATTAAAAAGAAAACATTATTACAATGTTTCCTAAATATAAAACGATCCCAGATTGCTTTTATTCAATTTTTCTCTTTTATTTCAAGATATCTTCACCTCCTGTATAATGTGTGTGATGAAGTAATCATCCAATTTGCAGTATCTCACCTAGGTCTTGCCAAAATACAAATCTGTGAGGTTTCAAATTTAATTTAGTTTAGCATTGTGGTAGTTTTAGATACAACATCTACTTTAGAAGCAATTTGGGGCGGTAGGATGCAACAGGATATGGGAAACACCAGCCAATTTTTGCAAGACTTGAGAGCATAAGTCATATAAACCATTTATAAATCCACGATGATATGTCACAAACAGTATTATATTGTATTAAACAGAAATTTTGTTAAAATAGTGTTTTTCAGATTCTCAAAAACTGGAATGGTGGTCACTCTGATGACACTTTTCAACTTTGAAAGCATTCTTATAAATTTATGTTTGAAAGGTATATTTTCATGAATTATGTATGTGTACTTTTTTAAAAAAGGAATATGCTCATGATATGTTGCTCATTAAAAAGAAGAAAAGAAAAAAATTTACATGCAAATCCAATTATACATACTGAGATAAAAAATATCTGTCAAGCAGGGACTGAAGGTTCTCCAATATCCTAGTAGACCTACAAAGGTTTGTAATCCCTTAACTCCTTGGGGCTACGGTTGGCAAAATCCAAATCATACCTAACCAAACACAACCAGAAATTTTAAGATGTTTCCAGGTTCCTGGATTTTTCTGAGGGTTTAGTGCTCATTCTCTGGATTATGGGTGCTCTAGAACCTTTTGGATAGCCTTCTATAAAAGGTTCAAATTTGTAGAAGTTAGTAAAATATCATCCATATACTATTCCTGGTGAATGCCTGGCATATCGCCCAAAATGGCCAGGTCTCTGCCTACCAAATCAGGGCAGTATAGTAGGGATATATAAGTACCCTTGGAGGAGCACCTGAAAGGTCCATTGTTAGCCTTCCCAGCTGAAGGCAAACATGTCCTGGTACTTTGAGTCTAAGAATATACTAAAGAAAATGTTTGTTAAATCCAGGACAGTATGCCTTATACCTAAACAAGAAGTCAGTCTTTCCATTATTTGAACCACATACGGGATAGCAGCATGTATGGCTGGAGTCACCTTACAGTCCCCAAATGGGGCTGTTGTATGGACTCTGTGCAGAATGTACAATTCCCACCTTCTCCAGTTTTTGAATAGTAGGATAGCAGCTGTTATCTCTTTGGCCCTCCTCAAAGATGATATTGTTTGATACACACCACTTATCCTGATGGGGAGTAACGTCTCTGGTTTCCATCTAGCCTCCTCTCGGACCACAGGTCTTACCAGCCTACCCAGAGACACAATTCGCCTACAGTTGTTTTGAGGACAGTTTCCAGAACAATATGTATCCCCAAAATGTTCTCTGGGATCGAGGAGAGGTAGACCCACTGTGAGGTGGAGGCAGCATGCCCAATTTGCAATAGTAGAAATGTACCTCTCACAGGGAAGGATGTGCCTCCGTATCCAGCTATATAAATTAGGGGTACAGATAATTTGTGAGGAATACTATGTATTAAAGTGCGTTCAGCTCTGTATCCACCAGAGACAAAACTCTTCATTTGTTTGGAGAGAATCAATGAATCACTATTTCCACATTGGGCCTTCGGGCCCCTTGATTGACCCTACATTGAGAGGAAATTTGGCCTTCCTGTCATAGTAGGGGCTGCAGAGCTCGCTATCCCTCCTCCTCAGGTTCTTCTTCCAGTTGCAGTGCTGAGAATTTAGGATTTACCCTAGTGGGGTGCTACTGCTCTGGCTTGAGGGCTTTCTAAATTCCAAGTAGAACTGCATTGGGTTGTTTGTCTATTTTCTGTTTCTCCACATCCACCTTCAGAAGATCTTGCCACATTTGGGTCCTCCATGCCAGCTTTGCTGTATCTCTTTCTTTTCCCCTTACTTTTATTTCCCTCCTCTGTTTCTTCACCACCAGCAAGTGGGATTCAACAGGTAATAAAATATTCTCTTCCTTTTAATTTAATGCTGAAAAGATTCTAGATGCCCTGCTACAGCAATTTTATTTTATTTTTTTTGTTTGTTTTTTTGTTTTTTTGCTGTGCTGAACTCTGTGTCAAAGATGCAGATACCGGTGACTTGTGTTCTCTGTGTAAGCAGAAATGAGACAATTTTAAAATGTCGTATGTTAGAATGTGACGGTCATCATTTACTCTGTGAATTATAATGTACCACTGTCTCAGCAATTGTAAATTATTATAGAACCTTAATCCCATCCTGCCAATATTGCACATTTGTTGCATATTTTCACATGAAGCGAATCCTCAACAAAAGAGACTAAACATGTATTTTAAAAATAGAATCAAACACTGGGTTAACTTAACAGTATTATTTTTAAAATATCTTTGAATTATAAAATATAAAAACAAATAGTTTGCCATAGTGAATAGTTATGCATACCTTAAGTAAAATAAAATGAAAAGGAACAATATAAAAACCATTTATTTGTGATAGGCTTCTAATTTTCTTCACCTTATTCTAACATATATTAACATTTGAAACAAGGTCTAGTATTTATTTTCATAGCTTCAGCAATAGAATAATTGTTATTTACTTCCTTCTTTTACTTCCAATATTGCATTCATGTCCATTGTTTTCTGCTTTTACACATAATATTGTATTTTATGTTTTGAATTATTTTTCATCAATACCTATTCAAATATATTTTAACTATAAGGTGATTGCAGTTCAAAAGTAGTCAACTGGTATTAGAACTTTCTTTATATGGACAGCTGCCTCTGCTCCCCCAGCTCCCTTCTACCCTCCCTTGCATATTTTTTCTTTTATATCTGTGCAAATTTATTGAGGGTGAAGCATTTATTTTTCTGATTTATTTTTGATGGAATTTTCTATTGTTGCTGTTGTTGCTTTTAGGTTCATTAAAATATTCTCTGATTAATCAATATTGTTTTCACTTTTCTTTTTTAATTAGTACTCTAAGCAGGGATTGTAAAATAAACAATCTCTTAGATTCTTGGAACCTAACCTAACCTTTGCACTCTGAGATTTAAATCCCCATGAACCTCTAATTGATAGTCTAGTACAGATAATTGCTAGATACGTTACACATTGACTAGCCCTGAAGAGAGCAGTTTTTTTCCAAGCTTTTATTCAAAATGCTAGAAAATGTTGATGGGTTGATTATATATACCATTACATTTTGCCACATGGAATTCTCATGAGCCCATATCATGCAAAGAGCTAACCACATGCATTTCTATGCTACTCTTTTCATGGAACCAAATGTACATGGCATTTACTAAGCAGATTCAAAAGTCACATGAAATATTTCAACAATACAAGCTTCTTTAATAGCACTAAATGAAGAAAGTGCTAGCCCATGGCAATTTAGAAGAGTAATAGACTTTCAAATTATCTAGTGTATAGATTGCATGCAGTCTAAAGATGAAAGCTTTATTCTGTCCTTGTTTGTTAAATTGATTATAAGTGAAAATGCCTTTTGCGATGCTTGAGAGGCAATAGAGAATTCAAAAGAAGGGGTAGCATCATGATTGGGAAATTGGGCATTAGATTCCAACCAGTGGTTTAATACAGCTGTTTTTTATAAGTTATTTAATTTTGGGAAAGTTATTTAGTCATTACTGGGCCTTATTTTTCTCATCTATATAATAAAGAAAATAATTTTAAATATCTTAGAGTTAGTGGGGATTAATTAAATTTTTTTTAAAAATAAATCTTTTAAAAAATGCTTGGAGTGTCTGAACTCAAGTTTCAGGTCCTACATATAAAGAGCCGGAAATTTTTATACCCCTTATACTATAAATGAAAGCTGAACAAAGTGAAAAACAATGAATAGATTGGCCCATGAGAGAATTAAGGGAATTAAGGCACAAGCTATAATCCCCAAATCTGGAGAGACAGGCAAATCCAGAAATTTTTAGGTGAGATCTGTTTACCTGGAACAGAATCCTCTGGAATCATAAACTGGAGGGAACATTTCAATGGTTATTTTGACAAAATGCTGAAGGATCATTGTGGACTAGGGTGTAAAGAGTAAGAAACTCCTTGAGACTATAGTCTTCAGCAGACTCTACACTTTTTTTTTTTTTTTTTTTGAGACAGAGTCTCACTCTTTTTGCCTGGGGCGAGTGCCGTGGCGTCAGCCTAGCTCACAGCAACCTCAAACTCCTGGGCTCGAGCAATCCCACTGTCTCAGCCTCCCGAGTAGCTGGGACTACAGGCATGCACCACCATGCCCGGCTAATTTTTTCTATATATATATTTTTAGCTGTCCAATTAATTTCTTTCTATTTTTGGTAGAGACGGGGTCTCGCTCTTGCTCAGGCTGGTCTCGAACTCCTGAGCTCAG
>RJWJ010047530.1:0-10939 GCA_004363605.1 Indri indri
TGTTTTCAATGCTAAGGTGTCCCTAAGAATGTCTCTAAATCTTATTTTGTTTTTGCAAGAAAAGATGTGAATTCTAAATGTCTCCATGAGTTTCATAATAATATTGGGTGAATATAGTACATGTAACTATTAAACTGATCTACATCTCAGAATGGATATTCTGCCAGGGGCTTTGTTTTGGGCTGTAGTTTTTTGTACTTTAATGAATTTTCATTAGGTTAGCATGAGAAACTACTTTTTAATAAATGGTCTAGCCTATAGCTTTCATCCATGTTTTACATGTGGTAAGCACTCCAGAGATACGTTAAATGAATAAAAGTGTCTTATGCTATGGTTATACGTAAAGGTGGAGATACAGTCTCATACTCTAACCCATTCTGTTGTGGTACAAATTGATCCTCAGGTCTTCTTATTGTCGTGTCAGCAGGGAATTTGAAAAAAAAAAATAGGAATAACATATAACTAAGAAACAGATATTTCTAAAACAACCTTGTCAAATACAGTCCTAAGAACAAGTTTAATTTGGACAGGAGTTTAACTTAGAGAAATTTTAACTTAATTTAGAAAGGTGAGAACAGACAAAATAGCCATTGAGTATAATACTATTCCTTTATTTCTTTATCTATACAATTGTGTTAATTGTATACACCCATAGCTGACAGGGATCCTGTAAAGATGAAATGAGATTAATTCAGCAGATATTTACAAAGGAACTACTTGATGTTAGGATGATAGGTGTAGAGTCTGCCTTCAGAGAGCTTACTGTTTACTCAAGAGACAGTAACTGAATATACATTAGGTATTTGTAGTCAAGTAGGGGAGGAAAGAAAGCCCTAAACATGTTTATTTTAAAATATTCATTCCCATAATAGAGGTAAGGATGAAGTGAGATGGGTGTTTAAAAGCAAGATTACTTCTAGTTGGTCTAAGTGCCATTCCCTCCCAAGTGGAAGCACACAGTGATATTGAACTTGACCTTTTTCTCATTGAGGTCTTATAGAATAAAGCTATCAAAAGAACTGGGCTCAAAATTCTATACTTGTTCTATTGTCCAATTTCTTCCTGCCTTCCACCTATTTATCTAATTGTAATATGGGTTTATCTGTCAAACACTTAAAAACATTGGGACATTAATTGTGACATTAGCAAAGCACTTTAAAGATTTTAAAAACCTTCTGTGATGCTGGAAGTCTACAAAGAAATACACTTTTTTAAATAAAAAATATGATTTGGAACCTTGGGGAGTACAAATGAGTAGTAACTTCTGTTTAAAGATAGTCATAGAGGAGTTGAAAATGCTCAGCTCTCTTATTGCCAGTTTAAGTAATGTTCCAGTAGAGGCAGAGGCATTTCAAATTAGTGCAGGAAAATAGAATATCACTCTAATATTTAAATTGAATTTTATGGAATCAATCATCTATCATAGGATATTATTATACCTGATCTAATATTGCAAGCACTTGTGAAAACCAAATTCTGCTAAAATTTTCTCTTACCTTTTCCAAGAATTCTTAAGTCACTCTTTCTATATTACCTATTTTCACAAACTCCCTTTGATTTGAGGCTGAGTCTTTTCCTACTGTGATGGATGTATTATTGCAATCTGTTACCCATTCCCTCTCCTCTCACGGACCAGTTTCATCATAATTTCCTGCTGAAGTTCTGATTTCTGGGAGAGTTGGTGTAGACTCTGAAACACAGGTGCATCATATTAATTTGAAAGTTGTGGAGAGGGAAATCTTGGGAGACAAGTATAAAACAATAAGCGTTCAGAACCAGGCATTGAGAAACATGGAAAAAAGGAAGGTGGAAACTACAAAATACAATAATATACAAGGAGGTGGAATGAGGAGATTCTCTTGCTGTGTGTTTACAGAATAAATCCTATTTTTAATGGAGATGTTGTAAGATAATTTTTAAAAAGGCCATACATCTAAACTAACAAGCCAAAAACTAATAAATACTAACACTTCTGATGTGATTTAAATAAAGGATTTGCTGCTAAACCCTATAAGCTTTCCTACTTAAAGTTGTGGATGTAGCTTCCAAATGAAAATTAGTCATTAAAAACTAACACTTTCAAATTGTTGTTCTCCTCTCAGAAAAAACACTGACAATGGAAAACCATAAACACTACTCTGGGAAGATTGAACTGTAGACATAAAGTGCTAGAAGCATTGCAATTGAAAACATAGCTTCATTTATCCTGAAATCCCCGACCATGAGAGTGTGGCTTATCATAAATATCATTACATCAGAATTTCAGATTTCAAACAGTGAAAGTTATAACTTCAGCCCTCAGGTAATTTGTTTTCTGATAGTTTTAGAAATATTTTTGAGGATATTATTCAACAATCATTCATTTAAAATGCATTTATCAGTAACCTATTGCATAAGAAACACTGTGCTAGCAAATATTTCAGAATATAAAAAGGTGTGGTAATTGTTTACGGTATAGAAACTAAACTTTTAAATCATATCTTTCTTCTCTATCCCAGAATTCTACTTGACCTGAATTGTGTATAATTACATAGCACATGTTATTTACTTCATCTTCAAAGGCATGTGCTAAATACCTTCCGAGGACGCTGTTGCATATCCTTGATGAGGATATCAGTAGCTACAGTCTTTGTCTTCTGTGAAGTAATAAGGTGAAGGAATGTAGAGTAGATCTACCATAATCACACGGTTTGTATTAAGAGATATTGGTTTTGCAGAAGCACATATAGTGCGCGCACACACACACAAACCCTTACACAGAAAAACAGCATTGCCCTCTAGACTAAGTAATATTACTACTACCCCATATCAGTGGGGGCTTCCCCAAATGAGCACCAATTTATTATTTCATAAAATATATACTGAACATCCATTTGCCAAGTATTATTTTAAATCCTAGAATACTGAGATGAAAAATGTACTATGGGAAACCATGAATCTAGTTAAAGAGATAGAAATGTGAGATGAAAATTAGAACATGACAAGCTGTATGACAGCACTAAGCACAGAGTGCTTTGGAAACACGTAAGTCACATTATGCAGGCTGGATGGGGTCAAAGAAAGCTACATGCACTAGATGGAACTGGAGGATGAGAATGAGTTTTCTAGGGAAAGACAGCAGGTAAGATGCTGGATGTTTCAGGCAGGTAAAGCTATGGTTCTGAGGCTGGGCCAGGAGAAGATGGTGGTACGATCAGGAAATGGTGAGAAGTCCTGTGTGGTATAGTGAACATGTGGGGTAGAAGGGAACAGTGACATGGGAAGCTGGGAAGTAGTCAGGGTCAGGGTGTAAAGGCAATGGGCAACTACTGATACATTTCAATGAGGAACAGAGCATGATCACATTTGCATGCTGGGAAGGTAACCACAGTGAGGTGGCACATGGTCAGAAAGAGGCATGAAACAACAGGCAAGGACACCTGCTGTGATGGTAACTGCAGGTGAGACATATTGAAGGACATAGTACATCATTGGTCATATGGTGGAGAGTAGAGAGTACACGTGAGACAAATAGAGGACAAGGCTAGGAGGAATTGATGGGTTGTTTTTTTTGTTTGTTTTTTTTTTTTTGAGACAGAATCTCACTCTCTTGCCTGGGGCGAGTGCCGTGGCATCAGCCTAGCTCACAGCAACCTCAAACTCCTGGGCTCGAGCAATCCTACTGTCTCAGCCTCCCGAGTAGCTGGGACTACAGGCATGCGCCACCATGCCCGGCTAATTTTTTCTATATATGTTTTTAGCTGTCCAATTAATTTCTTTCTATTTTTGGTAGAGACGGGGTCTCGCTCTTGCTCAGGCGGGTCTCGAACTCCTGAGCTCAGAACGATCCGCCCACCTCGGCCTCCCAGAGTGCTAGGATTACAGGCGTGAGCCACCGCGCCCGGCCTGATGGGTTGTTAAATAATGAGTTGTCATTGGAAATGAGGGAAGAGCCTGGGATAACGTTTAGATTTCTGGTTTGGGTAACTTGTGGGTGGCATAAATTTACCAAGATGGGAAATACAGAAGGAGGTTTAGTTGAAAAAAAGAAGAGATCAATTTTGGAACTACAGAATTTAAGATGTTCTTGGATATGAAAGAGGAGAAGATGTCCAGTAGGCACTGGGCAATATGGGTTGGAACATAAGACTGAGAGTTGGTTTTGTAGACAGTGGGGAACGAGTTGAATTTCACAAAGAGTGTCAGAATGAGGAGCATTAATTTTGCATAACTGTAAGAAGCACCATTGACAGGAATGTCGTTAGAAAGCTGTTGCATTAGTGTAGGCAGGAGAAAACAAACATTTGAACAAAGATAAAGGCAGTGGAAATGAAGATATGAGATAGCTGGGGAAGAGAAAGGCGGGGTGGTTAGTGGCACTGTGGTATTTCATGGTGCTGTGATAAGAAGCAAGAAATGCAGGAGGAGGAACAGGTTTTGGAGGGAAGATAATGTGTTCATTTTTAGAAATATTGATTTTGAGGTGCTGGGAAAACATCCAGGTCAAACTGTCCCAAAGGCAATTGGAAGTGTGAAGTTCAAGTTTAATTCATTTCAGAGAAGCATGCATTTATTAAGCATCCAGCATTGTGATGGATATTAGGATTAGAGAGATGAATGAGGTGCAGGCTTGCTCCCAAGAAGCTGCCCATCAAATCAAACTGGGAACCCGATTTGGGAATTAGTTCAGAGAGATGGTGGTAATTGAAGTCATGAGACTGGATGAAGGATAGAGTCTGGAGTCTAAACCTTGAAGAATAAGGGTGGGAGATGGATCTGAAACCAGGGTAACATGTTATACCTGGAGAAGGAACTGGAGAGGTGAATGTCATGGAGATCAGAGTCTGGTACACAGAAAGCCCACACTTGTCTACTAATAGGGAATAAAAGGGTTTCAGAAATCCAGAACTGTTTATTGGAGTGAACTGCTACAGAGCAGTGATAGGAGTTGAAAAATGGTGGCTAATGATAAGACTCTGTAGTCAGAACTAGGGTTCAGATACTGTGTCTGCTACTCTGTGACCTTGGTAAGCCATGTGGCCTCTCTGTAGCTTAGTTTCCTTGTGTGTGCCTGGACCATTCTTGCCCCTAACTCTGCTGGCTTTCTTCCTTATTTCATTTCAGTCTCTGTTGACTTCATCTAATACAACAGCCCGCCCTGTTCTCTCTATCCCTTTACCCTGCTTTACTTTCCTTTATGGCTTTTATATACTCTTCAAAAGATAAAAATATATATTAATACATCTTTATATGTACTATACTACCACAATACTATTTCTGTGTACACTGTGTGTGTGTGTATATATATATATATATACACACACACACAGACACAGACACACACACCTCTTTATTTATTTCATATATATTTGTTTCTTTTCTACTATCTTCCCTATTAAAATGCATGCAAATATGTGTTGGGTTGTGAATCAATGGAGAGAACCTATGTCACCAGATTGCACTGTGGATTAACTGAACTAACATATATAAAGTGCTTAGCACAGCGCCTCACAAATAGTTAGGGCCTGATAAATGTGAGTTGTGGTCATTTTGTATTGGGCCCGAGAAAAAAAGTTTTCTAATCATGAGGATGGGGAGTCAGGAGAGTGGTGAGATTGGGAACTTGTTGGGTATGTATAGAGGGAAGGTATAATGACAAGGGACACTTGCTCTCTGGAAGGGGTAAATCTGGTTCACTAGTACCGAAGGGATGAGGAGGTCACTCTGGGGTGGATTGTTGGGCATGACTCTGTGGAGGAGCTGGGCTTTGAACAATCAGTGGAGCTTAGAGCAGTTGAGAAGAAGTATTTAGTGGGGTGGCATGAATCTGTTCATGGGGATGGCAGTTTGAACAGAGTAGATGGTGGCCTAAGAAATGGGAAGGCTGAGACTTGAGGTTGTAGAGTCTAAGAAATGTGGATTTTATGCAGTGGGCAAGTATTCAAGATTTCTAAGAAAGATGATGACATAATAAAGGTGATGCCTTAGGAAGAGTCTTCTTGTCCTAGTATAAGGGAAAAATTAAATAATGGGGAGTCTTCAGGTAGAAAGGTCAGTTGAGAAGTCATCCAAGTTGTTTAGGTTATGTAGGAAGGGCCAGTTCTGGAAGGATGTTGGTAGTGGATTCTTGTGCCATGGCCCTTGTAACTGATTGAATGTGGGTTGAAGTCAGGTGGGAGATTACGGGAGAGCAGAAGTCAAGGATATGCTTCTAGGCAGGAGCTATACTCCACCTTGGGTGACCATCCTTTGCTTGTGATGACAGGAAGATATTATACAGAAGATAGAAGAAGGAAATCGTGTGTGTGTAGGGTAAAAACATTGAGTTCAATATTATATTTTGAGTGTTAGAGGGATAGCCTGGTAAGAGGGAGACCCAAGAAGTTTTGAATATATTTTTATTGATAAGAAAATTTAGGCTCAAAGGGGTGAAGCAACTTGCCCAAGAGACACAGCTAATGATTAGGAGAGCAGAAATACTAACCGGGGCAATGTTAGCAAGGCATCCTGGCTCCACAGCCTATACTTTGTACTATCGTTTCTACACCATCCTGCCTGGGCAGGGCAGGGCAGGAAAAGAGTGAAGTTTGGCATTCTGCGCAGAGTTGGTTTTATTCTTGGCTGGGCTTGGCTTAGCAGACATAGTTAGTGCATGTTGTGCAGTTTAGTGGTGCATGGAATTAAAGAGCAAATGACCTGGAAAATCTCCCTGTGGGTTTTTATATCCTATCCAGGGTAAACATCCAAAGCCAGTGGCCAATCCAAGTGATCTTGCATGGGAAAAAGGAACCTCAATACCCAGTTCTGTGGGTTGGGAAAAAGAACCATTAATGTCTGAAGGGTTTGAACAGCAATGAAGGTAACCTACAGGGCCTTCCTGAGCTTGAGTTGAAGGGCTGATGGATATGACCAATGTGGGCAAACTAGTGCCAGGCAAGAATCTGGAGCAGCCTGAGCACTGGAAGTGCAGTGCATAGGCAAGCTTCTGAAGGATGTATCTCATCCCATGCAAAGCCATGATTTTGATCTGGAATATTACACTGGCATAGCTGCCCGCACCCCTAACCTCCACTGCTTGATCACTCACCTGCATCTCCAAGCCCCTCCATGGACATCGGGCACAGGCAATCTTGCTGAGACTAACCAACGAGAATATATAACATTACTGCAAGCAATGAGCTTCAGCCTTCCTCCATCCTGCTAGAATAAGTCATGAATCCTTTCAATATTGTTCCTTAATGAATACAGATTTAATTAATTGTTTAATGTCTGCCAACCCAGAGTCAAGAGACTGTACACACTTCCAAGACCCACAGGGGCACTCAGATATTTGTTGACCAATGGAATAATGAAGTACCTTTAAATGTACTGATAAAGAAAAGCAGTCAAATATTATTTTAATTATTAGATAGGTTTCATATTTCTTCCATCACCATGAGAAATGAGCAAGCACTTAGGGAACTTGGAAACAAACTGTTTTTCCTCTCTGGGTGTCAGGACACATTTCGCTCAACTTCACCCCAATGAACACATTTATTTAGCACTTATTATAAATCAAACATTGTGCTGGGTGCTTGGGGGATACAGATACCTTTTCTGTCCTCACAGATGGCTAGCAAGGAAGAAAGACCTTGAAAAATACATTGAGAGTATGCTGAGAATTTCAGAAAACTGAGTACATTATGCTATAGGAACATATGGGGAAAAACTCAGTATGTTTTAGAGGTCAGAAAATAACTCTCAAAGGAAGTAAAAATTAACAGCACTTGAATTTCACTTAGAGATAGACAGGAACAAGGTTAGAGAATATACTCGGACTGAAGAAATTTCAAAAAAAAAAAGACAGAAAAGACAGAGAATGACAAAGTTAATGACAGAGAAGCGAATGGGTTTAGAGGGTTGAGAGTTTGAATTTATTAAGGATTTGAACTTTATTCTAAGAGCAACAGGAAGTGATTAGAGGTTTTAAGCAGAGGAGCAAGATAACCAAATTGTCACATCATGTCTTCTGGTCTTGGTCTGTATATGCATCAAAAATCACAAGATCGGAAGAATGGGCTCCACTTGTACTTGCCATCAAATTGGTACTAACTGATTAACACTATGGTGCTCACATGACAATAATATTCTCCAGGGATTAGAGGGATGGGGGTGTAAACTCACAACTAAAGGACACGGTGAGTATTGTAGAGGGGAAGGGCATGCCTCTAACCCTCGCTTGGGTGAGGCAAAGACAGAAAATGTAACCAAACTGTTTGTACCCTCATAATACACTGAAATAAAAAAACAAGCAGAAGGCAGCTATCCTAGTGATCAACAAACTGTGGACCATGACTTTGTACTGCTAGCTCTTGTGGGATCTGGAATTATTTTCACATCCTCCCCATCACTGTGTTCCGTTTTGTTTGTTTGTTTATTTTTTTTTCATTTACCTTTACTCTTCTCTTTGCCTAACCTCTGAAATCTGACTTAGGTCTGTTATTCAGAACTCACTACCAGTAATCTGGTGTCCAGGTCAGCAGTCTCTAAAGTGTTTTGATTATGTACCCCTATTGGTAAAAGAAATTGGGGCACTTACCTACATTTTTACAGATTTCTTCATAAATTATGCACATGTACTTATAGAAATATGTATGCTATTATTACTAAACCTTAACTTTTTTCTATTCTTAGATAATAATAGACATGATAGAAATAGTAATATTTTATTGCTGTACCCAGGTGTACACACCCAGTGGTTTACCACACCCAACTTAGGATGTCACTGGCCTGGCTCACCTTCTAAGTAAGATGCGCTTGGTTGACTGACCCAAAATGTTTGATCCCTGCCAGGAAACCAATAAAATTATATGTCACCTCTTGTACAGGCATTTATCCTTTACTGATGTGAAGGGAAAAGTCTTATATACCAGACTTTAGAGCCTAGAAAAAGCAATGAGTGGCAAATTACTGTCCGCAACATGCAATTTTATCAACAGGTAACTTCCTTACGTATTTATGTATTCACTTATACAAACAGCAAGTGTTACAGAGGTAATGCTACCTTACAATGCTCTTGTTAACTCATCATTCTTCCTCAGTGCTTCAGGCTAGCTGTAGCTTTCACCATCCCAATTGAAAACTTTTCTGCATTGGTCAGAGTGTGCTTTGTTCTCTTTTGTTTCTAGCATACTCTTTCTTCATTCTGCATTTCTCATTGTTTCTTATGTGACACATGTTGCAGTTCCAGAGAAGCCTAAATCTATTCACAAATACTGTAAGATTACATTAGACACACATGTACTAGTGCCTAATACATTAAAAAAAAAGCATATGGTATTGGTTACCAGCATTAACATATGGGCATTTGCTGACTCAACCACAGAGAACTCATCTGTTGTAATTTCTGTTTCTTGAATCCATGCAGTGTGGGTCTGATGTCTGCTGATCTGTGGGGATCCTGAGTCAACGCTGTCTACACAACTACAATGTGCAATTGCATACTTTCTCTTGGAAAGATTCTTATAGGCCTCCATAGGAGGGCATAGTTTTCATCCAAAAAAAAAAAAAAAAAAGGCTGGGCTCCAATTATTTAAAGCTCCTATACTATGTGCATATTTGTGTGCCTGGTGCAAAGAAGTGAAAGACGGGCTCCAGTTAGTGATGCTGAGCTACAATGGCATGCAAAGGCCACCACAGTAATATAAGTTAACATTATGGTTTCATGATGCCCTTACTAATGATTTAAAAATATTCAAATCATGGCTCAGATTTATTGATCAAAATTCAATTCTCTGCAGTTTGGACTCTGTGAGTGTAGAGACTGTCCATTTTGTTTGTTGTATGTGCCATGAGCTTTAGAACAGAGCCCACTGATAGCAGGTTCTAAAATATTTGTTGAATGAATAAACCATTACAAAAACCTAGCTCCTGTTTACAATCCACAAGGAGAGAGGGACATGTAGACAAGCAACTTCAGACCAATATAACTTAAATCATAGAGGCAGCTGCAAAGTCCCACGGGAACAAAGGTTCAGGAATAACTACGTACCTAGGGTAATTAAGGAAACCTTGCAGAGGGAAATGGTGTCTCAACTGGGTGTTTAAAAATGTGTTGAGATTTATCAAGTGGAGGAGAGAGAAAGGGATTTAGAGGTAAAAACAGCCTGGGCCAAGGCTCATATTTATGTAAAAACTCATGTGGTATTCAAGGAATGATGAGAGGTCCACATGGCCCGAATATTATTGGCAGTGTGGGAAGATGTATCCAAAAGTAAGACTTGAAGGGTAGGTGGTAGTAGATTGTTTCAGAGACTTGCATTTATGGCTCAAGAGTTTAAACTAGAATCTGCAGGCTATTGAATGGTGTTAAGCAAAGAGATGACACTTATTTGTGTTTAGAAGGAAATGATGAAGTAGGTTTTATAGAAGTCAAGGGGACTAGTTGGAAAAGTAGTAAAGACACCATGGAATGGGAGACCTGAATTAAAGATATGTGGTAGATGGAGAAGAGGTGATGCATTCGAGAGATACAGGAACAGGTGTAATTAAACAGATGTTAAGTATCAGAATAAGAGGAAGGCAGTTCTACTCAGCCATAAAAAACAACGGTGATCTAGCACCTCTTGTATTATACTGGATGGAGCTGGAACCCATTCTACTAAGTGAAGTATCACAAGAATGGAAAAACAAGCAACACATGTACTCACCATCAAATTGGTATTAACTCCTCAATACTTAAGTGCACATATAGTAATAACATTCACTGGGTGTCGAGCAGATGGGAGGGGGGAGGAGGGGATGGGTACATACACACCTAATGGGTGCAGTGCACACCGTCTGGGGGATGGACACACTTGAAGCTCTGACTTGAGTGGGACAAAGGCAATATATGTAACCTAAACATTTGTACCCCTGTAATATGTTGAAATAAAAAAATTTGAAAAAGAGGAAGGCAAACAGGAATAGAGAACATGTTCAC
>RJWJ010047531.1:0-10985 GCA_004363605.1 Indri indri
ATATAAAATATCAGTTCTTTAAAATCAGAGATTAGAGGCATGACAAAGATTTGGCATGCTATTGCTGGCTTGGAAATGGGGAGGTTCACATATCAAGGGATGTGAGCCTCCAGGAGTGACAGGCAGCAAGGAAACAGGACCTTCAATCCTACTCCAGAAGAACTGAATGCTGCCAACAAACTGAATGAACTTGGAAGCAGATTTTCTCCCTCGATTCTGGATAGTCGGCATTAACTTCAGCCTTGTAATACACTGAATCCAGAACCCAGGCACACTTTGTTCGACTTTTCAGTTACAGAACTGTGAACTAATAAATTGATGATGTTTTAAGCCACTAAAAAAAAAAAAAAAGAAAGAAAGAAAACGTGGCATATATACACAATGGAATACTATTCAGCCATAAAAATAATGAAATCTTGTCATTCGCAGCAACGTGGAGGGAACTACAGGCCATTATGTTAAGCAAAATAAACCAAGCATGGAAAGACAAATATAACATGTTCTCACTCATATGTGGGAGCTAAAAAAAGTGAATCTCATGATGATAGAGAGTAGATTGGTGGTTACCAGAGGTCAGGAAGTGGGGAGGGTAGGGATAAGATGAAGGGGAAAAAAGAATATAAATGTATTTATTACCACTGAACTGTACATTTAAAAATTGTAAAGAATTACCACTGAACTGTACATTTAAAAATTGTAAAGATAATAAATTATATATATTTTTACCTCAACAAAAAAATAAATAAAATGCAAAAAAAGTGGAGAAAAATTCCCAGGCCTGGCATTTATTAATACATGCTCTTTAAACCTCATCTTTCAACAATGAAGGTGTCATATGGATTAGTATATCTTAAAAATTTTTGAATATGCCAAAAATATTTCAAAACTCTTTATTGTGCCACAATGTTAGTTAGTAGATGATAATTCATTGAAATGGTCTTCTATATCCAGCAGTATTATTTAAAATATATAGGTAAGGATCTTTTTATTATTTAAATTTAGAAAGTTCTTACAACAAATGCTTTATGATACTACACATTTAGCCATGAAGACCTGGCTTCGGTTTCCCCTATTAAATCTTGCAACACTATGAAGTCCAAAGTTACTGGGAATTTTGTAAAAAATAGTTAAATTCTTCTTTTAAATCTTTATTTCAGTTCAAGAAACCAATTTGAAGCATATAATACCAGAAACAATGAGCAATAAGCTATAGTCCCTAGTTTAAAAGATTTATAGTCTACTGATCAAACATATGTAATAAAAAGAACAACAAATTTACACAGACATACATGTGTCTGATGAATCTGTGTGTATAAAAACTTATAAATAAAAATTTTGCAAGTTAAATATACATACATATTTGGAGCTATTTTTAATATGTATAAAAATATGCATATTAAAAGGAGGCACAAATACATATAGTAAAAGGAACCACAAGAGTGGCATGAACAAAAAGGAATGGAGCTGGTAGAGACAGAGAGATGTCTGGTTGGAGGAAATCAAAGCAGGTCTCACAGAGGCTGCAGGACCTAGTGTAGTGGTCTTCAAGATCTGCCAGAATGCATAATTTATTAACAAATAGAAATGAGGTCATATTTAAGATGCAAAAAGGAAATAAATAGAGCACATATTAAACATCTGGAATTTCCAAAGACAGAAATTGAAAATACACAATTGTCCAGAATGACTATTTAGGAGGGTGCAGTGTGGTGGGGATTAGCCTGGACAAGACAGTTTGGTACCAATGCATGGGGGACATTGGAAAGTCAGACATGGAAGTTTGGTTTTATCAAACTTAACCTCGATAGATTTTATCAATCCAAAGCTCTAAAGGTTTGGTTTCATCTAGTTGGCTGAAAGTGCTGAGAGTGACAAAATTAGAGCTCAGATTTAGGAAGTTTCCATTTCACATGTAGGAAAGAAGAGAAACACAAAATAGGATTACTACTTTGAGAACGTTTGTACAGTAGTCTGGGAGAGAAATAAGGAGGAGTAAACCTGAAGAGTTGGGAGTGAGAGGTGAAAGGAAAGGAAAAAACAAACATAGGTGATGTTTCATGGGTAGCTGGTGACCAAAGTATGTGTGGAGCTGATACGTCAGACATGACTGACTTTGTGAGCCAAAATAGTGGCACAACTATCCAAAATGCAACCATGTCAGCCTAACATACGTCTCCTGAGCATTTGCCACACAGAAGACCCCATAGTCTGTGCTGGGTCCTGGCCACGCAAAGATGAGTAAGACAATACAGACAGTGCACTCAGGGATTTGGTAAATTCATTTAAAAAAAGAAAACAAGTCAATCACTATCCTTACAAACAAGTCAATCGCTATCCTTACAAACAAGTCAATCGCTATCCTTACAAAAATCAGGAGGGTGATTTTTGTGGTGGGACCTGTGGTAAGGAGAAGAGCCCAAGACAGTAAGGTGAGGGATAGGGAACACTTGGGAAGAACTGAGTGGTAGGGGACACTTGGGAAGCATGGTACAGAAAGGATTAGTGCAGTGAGGGGGAATGATGGAGCCAGAAAGGTATGCAAGTATAGAAGGTGCTATAGACCAAATGTTTGTGCCCCTCGAAAATTCGTGTGTTGAAGTCTAATCCTCAATGATGGTATTTGGAGGTGGGGCCTTTGGGAGGTAATGAGGGCATAAGGGTGGAGCCCTCATGAACGTGATTAGTGCCCTCATAAGAAGAGACCCGAGAGAGCTTGCTTTGGCTTTCCGCTGTCTGCCAGGTGAGAGTGCAATGAGAAGACAGCCATCTGGAAACCAGGAATGAGCCCTCACCAAATACTGGATCTGCCAGCACCTTGGCCTTGGGCTTCCCAACCTCCAAAACGTGAGAAATTGAATGTTTGCTGTTTATGCCACCCAATCTATGATAACGCGTTATAGTATCCCAAACTGACTAATAATTAGAGGAGGCGAGGGCTAGAAAGAGGTTTTACACTTTGGATAATATAGAAGGAGAGACGAGAGAAACAGGATGATAAAAGTAAGCTGTGAGGCAAAAATTGTCCATATAATCGAGTAAATGCTAAGTATGCAGAATTTTGTTATTGAATGAGTATGTGATGGAAACCAGCCAAAAACCAGTTTCATTTGAAATGCTAATTTAAATGTGGGTCTTTATCTGTCTGTTCCTCTGTCCAGATGTCAAAGTTCAGGGCTTCAATTACCTCTGTAGGAGCAGGAAGTCTCAGAAGTCTCAGGATTCTCCTCGTAATGTCCACAGGTCTAATTAGGTTTTCAGTATTTACAGCTGATGTGAAGACATGTTTTTATAAGCCTATCTTGTTGGCATTTGAAATGCAATTATTCTGGTGTCATTTAAAAACTTTCCCTCAAAGAAGAAAGCAAAGTATGATAACCTAGAATTTTATATCCGCAGCATGAAATAATGTAGTCATTAAAAAGAATGAATTAGAGGTAAACCATTTGGCTTAAAGTGATTTCCACCAATAAATGGTGAGTGGAGAAACAAGATAGAGAATTATAACTGTGTGATATTGGGTTTTGTGTCCAACAAACTACTGCAAAACTCCCCATACATGTATACTTGTATATATGTAAATTATGATTACATAAGCTTGCAGAAAATATGGAACAACACGTAGTAGGTGTTCACAAGGATCACTTTGAGTAAAGGGTTGTAAGGGTAGAAGGAAGATGGGTGGTGGTCAAATCAAAAGAAAAAAAAGACTGCACTTTAAAAAGCACATGTGCAGTAATTACATTTATGAATCAATATAAAACTTTACATATATATGTAAGTACACTTGGAATACATTTATAAAGAAATTAGTTTTTTTAAAGTTATTAAAATCATAAGCACATTTAGTGAAAAATATTGAATTTCAAACAAGAGAGGAGCAAAAATATGGATTCTCTTTCAATTTATTATCCCATCAGAGACTATTTCTGTTTATTCTTGTATTCAAAGTATAATCTTTGGAAACTGAGCTCTCTGAACATGTCAGTTTTGTTTCATGTATGAGCTATTCCTGTGAAATCTGTTTTGCACTTTATCTCCAGTTGAAGAAAACTGGTTTTTATTCAACTATCACAGGGTAATTTTTCAGAGGGGCTGTCATCCTGATCCGACTAGTTCAATCATTATTTACTTTCTTCCTGCACCTGAAAGGCAGAACAGCTTTAGTTGTGGTCAACTTCCCCACTTGACTGCAGGGTTTCAAAGATTTCCTCCCAAACTAAATGTTACCTTGATTTGTATTCTAAGCTATGCTTCTGTGATAGTGCAGAGCCTTCATCGATATGTTTTTCCCAGCATTTATCAGCAAAGTAGAAGCATCATACTGCATTAATGAAGAATTCCCCTTGGTGTTTGCTGCCACTGCCAAGCTATGGGAGAGATGACTGAAGCAGAATCAGGACAGCAGAAATGACAAGCAGCTTATGGATCAGTAAATGAATATTGTGCTCTATAGCTCTGGGGATCACCTGTATCATGCCTTTGCTCAGGTGCTAGAATATACTTTCCTCCATCACTGCATATTCAAATCCTTCTCATTTCCAAGGCTTGGCTCCAGGGTTTCTCTTGCATTAAGGGATTTGATCATTTGTTTCATATTTGAGGTATCCCCATGTGTACTTATTATACTTTTAGGCAAAATATCAAGCTCTCCCTAATACATCCCCAGTTAGAAGTACTATTTCACTCTTTCCCTTTTCTGTCATGCAATAGGGTACCCTTTTGTGGTTGGTATGCATAACTTTCTACCTTATCTAATGATTAAGTATCTAGTTGTCTCCACTTTCAGAGTTCACCTCTGAAAGAGTAGGAGTTCTTCCCTATCCCATGTGTTACCTCACCAACACATTGCTAACAGCAAGGTACACGATGAACATGTTTACTGAATCATTTCCCAGCTGAGATGCGATTCTGGAACACCATCTTTGAGAGGATCTTAGGAATTCCACAGGCAGTTGGATGTACACTCACAACAATGTTCTCTATCCAGATACTTTGGAATGTTCCTCTGCATCTATGGTAAATTCTAGCCATACAAAGACCTGGTTAGAAAGAACCCACTTCTCCCTCTCATGGAGCAGAAAATTCTGTTCCTGCTGTGTCTTTCCAAACCTAGCAGCATAATCAGTGTTGTGTTTTTACAATCTGTTAGTATTCTAAAAATGAGAACAGTGACCTTTGTGTTAATTAGTTGATACAAGAGCCTGCTGGGAGTAGAAGAATAAGATTTAATGGGACTTAAAATTATGTATTCCAATCATAACCATGAAGGTAATAACTAATGTTAATGATAAGATCAAATAAACATGCATCCATACTAATGTGCTCTTTAATCCTTTTTCTCTTCCTCAGATGTTCTAAGAATTACCTAGCAATATAGTAAACATGCTAAAGACTGCCCAAAACTCTAGAAACATAGAGAAAAATATTTCATTGTACTATTTTGAATGAACAAATGGACCCAATGCTTTAAATTTAGAGGACCACCACCTGAAAAGTTAAGAATTGAAGAAAAACATACTTAGCATATTATTCGAAAATATAACTAACATGATTTTAAAAATAAATTCCCAACTTTTTGCAGACCATTTATGTCAGCTAGTGATAAGTGTTTTTGAAGAAGAAACAAGTAGTACAAGAATAAAAAATTATAAGGAAAGGGATAAGTACTATTTTAGGCAGAGTCTGGGAAGTCAAAGCAAATATAGACTTTTTGTGGAATTTGTAACCCCTCTAGACTGTGCCTGCTCCAGCACCAAGCATACTTTCACCATGGGTATCGGCTATCCCTAGCACTGCCTGTCTCAAGCAAAGATGACTCACTCTATCAGGGTTCTTGACCTAGGATCCATGAACTCATCACTGGCCCATCTAGGAACCTCTGGGAATTGTATGTAACATTTTTTGTAGTAGTACGTGGACATTTTTCTCAGGAATTTTTAAAAGTTTTAGGAGTAGTAAACCAAGTGATGAACTATTGGTTTTGCACCCTGCTGTATAAAAAAGGGAAATGACCAGCCAGCACACACGCACCCCACAAGCCTCCTGGAATAACACCCCTGGGAACACCCACAGAGACAAGAGGGTGTGGATATCTCCCATAACCCATTGCACTCTGGAGCAGCAGACAGGGGTGTTTGGTCTCTGAAGGAGGAATACAGCTCTTGAGTTGTTGGCTTTTAGCTGCACGTTTAGGGAAGCATCAACACTTCCCTTGGTGTAACCAAGGTTTGGGATCTAAGCTTAACGGTCATAGTCAAATATCCTGGAAAATCCTTGGTCTCCAGCCCTATTCTGCTACTGAATTCTTCATTGGTTGGGAGAGACGAAGGAAGACTGATCTTTCCTCCAACGTAGCCGGGGTCCATGCCTTGCGGTTGCGGCTGTGACAGACCCTCTGGCTTAAGTTATACCTACCCAGATGGATTTGGAAAGTGTGAGGAAGGGTATATGATGAAGTAGAAAAACTCTTGTTCCTTGTGTCTCACTCTGAAGTTTAACACCTAGCTGAGAATAAATAGGCTTCTGGATCAAAAGCAAATAGTCCAAGAAGTCACTTGAGTTATTTCCCACTTTTGTGAACTTTTGTTTTCCTCCTTTCTCTCAGTTTGATGCTATGAGTTTTCAAGTATTTCTTGACCTACCAAGAAGCCACACACTCTGCTGCTCCTACTCCCATGGGCACCGCCCCTTGTGTCATCACCATGGAAGCTGTTCGTTATTTATTCATTTGTTTGGTTATGTTTGTTTATTTATATCCTGATGTGGTTCAAGAAGAATTTGTGGCGCCCCAAGGGAGCTGTTGTGATAAGATCCTGGCTCTCTGGCTTCTATGTGTTCAGATGTAAAAGATGGGAAGAGGCTGAGGAAATCCAGAGGAACTTCTGGGCAGTGGCCATGGGGAGCAGCATCCCGGGGGACCTTGACAGCTGTGGTGACAGCCACATAACTCTGCTCCCAGCCTCTTGGGTTTTGTCCTTCACTTTGTCCTCTGCCTAATATACAACTCGCAGGTATTCTCTGTTTAAAATGTATAACTGAGATTCTGGAGAAGGTTGAAGATTAAATTGTTCTCATTTAGGTGTTAATTCATTATGTTTCTCCCAACTTGCAGCTGAGTTCAGATCCATCTGGTTGGATTGGGAGAGTGGAAAGGTGATGTTGAAGTATGGAGCCTTTGGGGGCAGAGCGGATATTGGGAGGGTGGGAAGATTAGCTCATCTAACTAGGCTCTGTTTATATGAACATCTGGAGAGAGAAACACGGGAGCTGGGAACTGGATGAATAAAGAATGGTGGTGAGAGGTTCCAAGACAAACCACAGTATAATAATTTCAGAATTACACCTGGGCTGTCGCTGCTTCATGACATTTAAAGAAATCTTACTTTTCCTTCTCCCTCTTCATATCCGTCTCCTCCTTTTCTTCCACATCTTCCTGACACTCCTCTTCATTTGTTCCTTCCCCTCCTGAACCATTTGACCTCTGCTAGATTTCCAGGGAGAACTGTTGATACTATAATTTTGCTACCTTATTGATTAAATAAAATCGCTAAAGTGTCAGCATTGGAAGGGGAACTAGAGAGCATCAGCTCCTTTGATTGGAAAATAAGGAACACGAGGCTCCAAGAAGGGCAGTCTCCAATTAGCACAAGGTCATTGTGGGACTAGAATCTAGGTTTCCTGGCTCCCATGAACTGTTCTTTCTGCTCCACATAGAATTTCCTGGGTAAACAAAGAACTACGTGACACACAAAATATTAATTTACTCATGAAAGAAACCATATAACTGCTTGCTTTGTGACAACATTGTGCTAAAAGCTGGAAATTAAAGTGGGAAAGAATACAGTTTTAAAAGTACTTTATAGTCCTTTGTTTGTATTCCTTAAAATTGTAGAATTAATTGTAATTTGTCCATTTTACAGCTTTAGAAACAAAAAGAGGTCAAAGACATTTCACAGATGACCAAAATACAGTTTGCTTGGTTTTTTTTGGAGACAGAGTTTCATAGCTCACTGCAACCTCACACTGGGCTCAAGGGACTCTTGTGCCTCAGCCTCCCAGGTAGCTGGGACTACAGGCACATGCCACGAAGCCTGGCTGAGTTTTCTAGTTTTTGTAGAGACGGGGTCTCACTATTGCTCAGGCTGGTCTCAAACTCCTGACCTCGAGCAATCCTCCTGCCTCAGCCTCCCAGAGTGGTAGGATCACAGGCGTGAACCACCATGCCTGGCCCCAAAATACAATTTGAGTTTGGATACTCTGGATTCATTTTTCTATTTGAATTTGTTAATTCTTCATTCTGCTTAAATTTCAAGATGTACCGATCACAGTTTGTGAAAGTAAAAACGTTAGAAGGAGGAGAGACAGGAACACCAAATTTAAAGGCTTATTTATTTATCATCGATTCCTGGAAATCACATGGTTCAACTTAACTATTCCATCTTTCCATTTTAAGTGAGCTCTGTAGTGAAAACAATGGCTGTACATTAAGTGACTGAGAATAGGCTGAGCTGTGTAAATATGTATTAATAACAGGGGTTTCACAGGCCACAATAGCCCTGGATGTATAAAGCATAATAAGTAACATTAATAATAGTCACAATACAGTATTTATTCAACTTCATTTGCATGATATCCTCTTTGCAACTAAAATTTCTCCCAAATATTTCCAGGAATGGAATGTTTGGTTGAGTGAGTAGCAACTGCTAGGAACTTATATGAGCCCCTGACAAGTCCTCCTAGGATGTATGCTGGCTTCATTTCCTCTTGTCTGCCCAGCTCAATGGAGTAATGCTGCTGAGGGCAAAATTTAACAGCTGTTGAGACAATGTCTGCTGATAGGGTGGAGCTCACCCTGCCAGAGTTCATTGTGGTGTTCAGGGTACATATCTATGATACCCACCCGTGCCTAACACCCTCCACCACTACAATGTATGGGATAGGAATTATCTCTATTTTCAAACCGGCAAAACTGGGCTCAGAGACTTTAAGTAACTTGGCCAAGGTCACACAGCTAGCGAGTGGCAAAGCAGCATTTGAAACTTGCCAGTTAAACTCTAGAGCCTATGCTCTTAACATCACACTACTTGTCTGGGTTGAGGAGGCAATTGGACACCAACATCTGTCTGGAGCCAGTCTTCCTGTTGACAAACTGGTTCTCTGGAGAAGGGCTGCTAGTGCTGGGAATTTGAATAGAGTAGCTGTGGATATGTACAAGCTTGGCTGGCTTAGCATGGCATTTTTTTGACTGATTGAAGCACTTGGGAATAGAATTATCCTCTGCAGAAGCATAGCTAAGACACAGAAAATTTCCCATAAAACACAAATTTGGGGCAAGAGGCAATGACTCGGCTCCAGTTATATTGATTTGGCAAGTCCGCACCGCTTGGCTTTAGCAGACACTTCTTCATTCTAAATGGAAACAAAGAGTTAAAAGAGCTCTAACTACACAAGAGCCCCTGTTCAGTTTTGTCATGGTGTTTAACTAAACACAGCACTGACGTGAGGTAGATTGTTTTTCTTCTCCCTAACTCAGAGCCCTCCAGCTTAAGCAAGTAGAGAAGTCCCACCTGACTTTCTGTAGGGTAGCCCCAAATCTCACTCCCCAGCCAGGAGAACCAGTCGCCTGGCAGGCTGTTCTTTGCCAGGCAGTTCTGGTCTTTTCCCAGGCTCAGCAGGCATACCCTGAGCTGTGTCAGTAAGGAGATGCGGGAGCCAGCAGCGTTCCCTCACGTCCTGCCCCACTCCCACCCCGACACTGGTGAGTACGTGGAGATCCTGGGGTCTGGCACGTGAAGCTTTGAGCATTGATTTTGACAGGTGATAATGGTTCTTTATTTTCCCCAACTTAATAAGTTTGATACCCCAGATACACACATATATGTATTAATAATATACTATGGTCCACATCCAAAACCAAGGAAACAGATGTTCAAAATTTTAAAAGTTTATCACAGCCTGGCAGATATATGACATCTCATCTCTTTATTCTGAAGCAAGGCAACCATAAAAATAAATTCTCACTTTGTAAGTGTTATTGGATAAATTACATTTTCGAAGCATACTTTGAGATGTTCTTTAGAACATTAATGACATCTTCCACAAACCAGCTGCTATTCCACTCTGCTTCAGCAGTAATTTTAATTTGTCATCATTACCCCTGTGTCCTAACATGCTTCTCTCTTGGATGTGCCCAGAATCTCATTCTAGCCCAACTGTCACTGGCCTAGGCTTTTGACCAGCAACAGCAGAGGTGGCATCTGCTTGCACCCTGACAGCAGGTTTCTCTTTAAGTGTGGGTATTATACCTCTATGTATTCAAAGAAGAGGCAGCTGAAGCAGAGGGCAGAAAGGGAGTGGAGTTACTGGCTCTTGCTGAAAGGAAGAATGTCAATGCTTTGCAATAGGAAGGCCAATTGGGTGGAAACAGGAAACCAGCTATTATGTGATGCTGGTGAGAAAGCAAGACTTACGATAGAGCTGGTAGGTCCTCTACAGGTGAACGCTCATAGCAGCCTGGCACAAGGCAAAAGAATGCAGACCAAGAATTCTGGCCCTTTCTGAAGAACCATTGTTCCTAATATAAACTTCTATCATTTTCTAGTTCATTTCATTAACAAGTAGTGATGATATTCAAATATCTCAATGAAAATATTATTTTGACAATAGAGTTTACAATTACAAAAGGATCCAATAAGAATTGGTTATTTCTCTTAAGTGAGAAAAATAGAAGTAATCTTAGTCATTCATTATAAAATTAGATTAAAATAAAGATTGATAGACACTATACCATGTCACCCTTTTTTGGCATAGTTGAATGAATTTGGGTTTTAGAATCAGGCTGACCTTTGTTTAAATGGTTATATAACCTTGGACAAATAATTTAACCTCTCTGAGACTTAGTTTCCTCATCCATAAAATGGGGATAATAGTCACTGCATCATGGAATAGTTAAGAAGATTAGATTATATGAGGTTAGTAATTTACCT